>WBMY01015297.1:0-79874 GCA_013397315.1 Donacobius atricapilla
CCTGCCCTCGACACAACTTCCATCTGTGCCGTGCAGCCGCTTTGTGCTCCGGCCACAGCTGCACCCCAGATCGTGTCAGCCCTCTGGGGGTCAGGCCGCATTTTGGCCATGGTGCTGGGAGCTAAGTGGGCAGAACTCCAGCATCGTGTCACCAGAGTTAGAGACATCATAATGGTGACTTCCCTGCCCTGTGACTTCTCCAATATCCATCTCATCATCCTTGTGTCCAGTGGGTGCTGTTGGCTCCCCAGGGCCCATGGGTTGCCAAGCAGCAGCTCACAGACTGCACCAGCACTGCTGGGCTGAGGAGTAGCTGGAAGCTGACTTAAGCAGGGATGTCAGAAGCACTTCTGCCCCCACGCTAGCAGAGGTTAGTATGGGAGAGGGGACAGAATTGTTGTCCCACTGGCTCACTGCACCCCTGGACATGCCAGCTGGCCCCAACCTCTGTCATTTTGCCATGAGTCACATCCAAATCACCTCTGATGCATACAGGTGCACACTTAGACCATAAAACAGAGCTGAGGAGGCACCCTGTGAGCACCCTCTTCCCCCAAAACACAGGCAGGGAGCATTTCCTCTGACACATTGCAGCTTATGACCACTGATACATCATCAAACTGCTCTTGGTTGGGGTCTTACAGAAGCCACTTACATGCAGCTGGAGGCTCAGAGCAGCCTCACACACAAATGATACAAGATTAACGGAAACAGGTCTTCCTGGAGCCATAGGCAGCTCCCAGCACCCACCACATATCTCCACAGCAGGGATGGAACCATATCGTGCCACAGCACTGCCCAACTCCCTTGCAGCCAGCTGAGAACATCCACCTGTTCAACTGCACCCAGGGAAACCATCTCTGGAGGAGCGTACTGGGCAGTTGTGCAGGATCTAGAGCTGGAAGAGATAGAGTAACTGAGTTGTACCATTTTCTAAGCTGTTGAATGAACCTGAAACTTAGCCCTCTTGCCAAAACACAGCCCTGCAGTGTGGGATGCTGACCGCAAGGGCTGAGGCACTAACCCTGCCTGCAGGCTCTGGACAGTTATGGAACATCATCCTGTAATAGAAAGATGGTCAGCAAGCAGAAAGCTTCTGCAGTCATCTGCCTGCTACTTCCCAGGGCAAAGCTTTCAATCTGTTGTCTATTCACCAAGCAGGACTTTTTTCAGGTTTTTCCAGATTTACAGTCATGATGATAGAAGAGTTAGTCTGCTTAATAATATTCCCTTAGATGAAGCTCCAGTGATTAGTCTGGAGGCAAAATGGAAAGCAGAGAACCACAGTCACAATTAAAAGTTTCTTCTCCACTCAGCAGAAGGGACGGCAAACCAGCCTGATCTTCCCAAGGTGGAGGAAGTCGTTGCACTCAGGTGCAATAACAAGTACCAGCTCCTCAAACAGACTTTGTCCCCTCTGATCTCAAAGTACTTCACAAACCTAGATAAAGAATTATTACCTACCCAGATAAGCCCAGAAGCACAGTTTCCTTATGTCTTCTACTGACTAGCAACAAATCAAGATGCCAATGAAACAATCTCCCCCATGCCCAGGTCCATCTAACACCCTGGAGGGTGCTGGCAGAGGCAGCACGGGGAGCCCAGATCCCGAGGAAAGGGCAGAGTCCACAGGGATGTGCAGGTAAGCTCTGTGGACAGAGCTTGGGACAGCAGAGCACATCGCCCTGGTGCCGCTCTCCCATTTATTAATCGATCAATTATTTGTCATTGGCAATAGTGCTGTGGAATGATCCAAATCAGAGAGCTGGATCAGGTTTTGCATTTCTTATTTGCCCAAACCATGCATGACATCGTGAAGGGATCATTTCTGAGGGCCAGCCCAGCGCAGAGCCCACCGAGCACATGGCCGCTCCGTGACCGCAGCTTCACCCCAGCGAAGCTGCTCGGCTTTGGGGGTCCCCAGGGCGCAGCCATTCTCCGAGACGGCCAGCTGTGCCAGCCACCCCCGGGGAACGTCAGGACAGACTCTACGCCAGGGGACAACCACGGACCCATTACGGCAAAGTCTTTGGCTTGTCAGCGCTATAAATAGCCCAGCGCATCGCGAGGGGAGCACAGCCCTGGGCGGGCAGCGGCGCTGGGATATTCGCACCGGGATGGGAGTTCAGCGAAGCCAAACCAGGAGCAGTCGTAACTTTGGGGAAGTTTTACGCCGGCCCTGCGGGAAACGCTGGCGCTGAGCTCGGAGGACACAGGGGAGCAGGGTGAGCCGCGGGATCCCATCCCGACCTACGAGAGCCAGTCCCCGGCCCCGGCGCTGCCATCACCCCCGCGAGCCCGAAGCCCCCAGTCCAGTCCCGCCACTCACCGCGGCCTCGGGGCTGGCCGTGCCCCGGCTCCCGCTGCCGGGTGCTCTTCCCCCGCCGCTCCTCGGAACAGCGAGGGCTTGGTGGCTTCTCCACGCTCCGCCGTCCGCCACTGCCACCCTCTACCGGGAGCTCAGCCCCAGGCAGGGCCGCCCGCAGCCCCAAAACGAACCTCTCGAAGGTGAGGTACCCGCTGGCTGGCGCCGCCTGCCGCAACCCCTCCATCACCCCGGCGGGCAGCTCCTGGGCTTCCGCTCCCCGCCAGCGCGACTCGATCTCCCGTAGGTGCACGTAACCCCGCCGCCGGTCATCCAGGATATCGAAAAGAGTCCGCAGGCTCTGCAGGAAAACCCGGGGAAGACCCTCGGTACCAGCGGGGAGAGAGCGGTCACCGCGCTCCGGGGCCATCGCCGCCGCTCCGAGCGTTACTCCAAGGCCCGCCCCCCCGCGCCTATTGGTTGGCGGCGGGGAGTGCCGTGCTGCCATTGGCTGCTGGCGGGCAGGCGCTGGGGCCATTGGCTGAGAGGTAGCACGGCAATTTGAGTTGCACGCGGCTCCCGCCGCGCCCCGGGCCCCCTCCTTGGGCGGCGGGAGCCCGACCGTCCCCTGCGGACGAGGGACCGCGACAAATGCCAAACTCCTCCTCCTTCTTCCCCCCGCTTTAGATACTGAGGATGATGTCGTATGGTCCAGAATATCTCTTGGTTCCGTTGGGGTCATCTGTCCTGGCTCTGTATTCCCCCAACTCCTTATGCACCCCCTACCCCCTTCCCTGGTGGGGTGCGGTGAGAAGAAGAAAAGACCGTGGGGTCTGTACAAACCCTACTCAGCAATAAGGAAAATCTCTCTACATTGTCAACACCATATTTTGGTCTTCATATTTTCAGCACAAATCCAAAACCTATCCCCATAAGAACTACTGTTAAGAAAATTATGTCCAACCCATCCCAAACCAGCATGATTTCTAAAGACTTCAGGGCCAATGTGATTAGTGAGTAGGGACAAGGAAAATCCCAACGACTCTTACTGCCACCTGTGCAAACACACCCAAGAAGTGTCAGTCAATTCAGCATCCCTACAGGAGGGGGATGTAGAGCACCAGCACAGAGGAGTCCTGTGTGGTGTACTTGTCTGGTGCCATGGGGGAAATAAATGCTGACAGACAGAGTAGAATCCCATCCTCTCAGTGCTGTGGCTGGTAAGGCACCAGTGACCAGCAACCAGCAGGAGATGGGGTAGGAGCCCAATTGAACCACAGACATAAACAAGGAGGGAAAAACCCATCAGTGTTGACAAAAATGAGAGAAACAGAATCGGGGTCTTATCTTTTACAAACTTAATATGCACTGGTAAGAGAATGAGTTTCTCTACTTTACAGGGAAATTTGCCATGTCTGTTAGACACAGCAGCACGTTAATCCTAGTGCGAGGTGATGCCTCCTCTGCAAACCCCCTTGGTCAGTCCATTGCAACACAGCGGACTGCAAAGCCCTGGTGTCATGATTCCCATGTCACAGGCACTTTAGTTTGTTCAAGGAGCTCTGGGCAGCCAGGTGCCAGCACCTCCAGAGCCCCCACCCTGGTTTGATGGTTTGGTGGTTCGACGTTTGATTTGATGTTCAGGTTGTTGAGAGAAGTGTCAGGGAGCAAGCCTGCTGGAGAAGGTGATGGCCAGGAAAGGTGATGAGCCACTGTCCAAGAGCTCAGGTTGTAAGACTACTTGTGTCATGGACAGGTGACACCTCCTTGTGCCATGTGCCAGGGGTGATTCCCTTTTGCTCTGGGTTGGCTTTGAAGAAAGAGGGTGAAAGCTACTTGGAGCTCAAGCCTCTCACTCACCTGGCCCTTGCTGTGCTCCACTTGCCATCAGATTCCCTGTCCAGGTCAGACTTCATCCACGTGTCTTCAGCACCTCGGTCCTACTTCTGGCTTCTCGTTCCATTCTTGCCACTTCTCCACGGAGACTCAGCCTTGACAGTCCCAGGCTGCCAGGTAAATCACAGCAGCCTCTGGAGACCCTCGGGGCTTTTCTCTACCAAGGTCCTGCTCCAGCTGCTCTCTGCCCTGCAACTGAACTGTTCACAGCCTGCTTTTCTTTAACTCTTTTTTTTTCATAAGTTTCCTGGACCCGTCTTACCTGTTTGAGATCTGTGCTTGGCTTAGCTGTGTTTGACTGAACAGGTTCACACCTGCTCAGGATATGGGGAGAAGGAACCAGAGGTTCCCTTCACTTCCTACTCCAAAAACAGGGCAGTCACTCAGGTGCTGCTCAGCTCTGGCAGCATCAGCACCTGGGCTGTTTTGCTCAGCAAAGGTTTGACCTGCAAAAAAAAAGGGGATTTCCTCTAGGTTCCTCTGCCATCTCTGACCTTGCAGGAACAGCCAGGAATAACAGGGAGAAATCAGAATGACCTTAATGTCTTGTGTCCCATCTTCCTGCCAGCCAGTTTATCCCACCAGGAAAGTGAACGAGAAATACCAGAAACAATTCCTGGTGTTTATTGTGTCTGCAAGTTCAGCTGAAATACTCTTGCTGATGGTCCATGTGGCAATCAGGGAGCTGGGACACAACTGCTTGAGGGCAGCTCTGCTCTTACTGCATTTTCTGTACCAAAGTGACCTTAACAAAAGCTGCTTTGAGATAGGCTGACATTTCCATCCTCAGGGTGGTCTGGTGGATAAGATTAGGGAGATTTTGGATATTCTTGGAAAATGCTCCTTGGGAGTTTTTTTTTAGGGGAGGGTTCATTTTCTCTCTGTATATAGTTTGTCTTGGGGCCAGCCCAGACTCTCCTGAAAAACAGAGACGTCTTTTTTTAAATATAAACAATGTAGTTATTTGTTGCACCGTGGGTGAGTGGCGATTTGCAACCTCCCGGAAAGTGTCTCCCAGAGGAACGTGTTCCGGCAGCCACAGGGCAGCTGCGCAGCCATCACACACCCACGCGCACCACAGGTAACTTGCTGACGACAGAGGACAGGAAGGGCCTGTGTAGAAAGCCAGTGGATTTTATGGCAGGCACCCCGAAGGGGTCCAGAGGCAGACAGCAACAGTTAGAGGGCTCAGGCTTATATACAGGTATAAGGGGGTGGAGCTTACAGTGACAACCAATCACCGAGAGGTATGGGTGGGAGAAGGGTGCACGATGACGGATAGGAAAACACGAGGGTAAACAGCAGTACAAACCCATGGGGTTACAAAGAACAGAGAAACTGCTAGAAACCTGACCACATAAAGTCATTTATGGGAGTAATGGCCAATGGGAGGGTGGTGTGTGCATGCCTGTGTGCGTGAGGCGTGTGGCACTGGGGTTGACTGACAATCTGTCACTTAAACAGAGGGTCCATAGGAGAAGTTAAGGTCTAGAGGACATTCTTCCGAGGCATAGCCCTAGGAAGTCCCCTAGCGGGCCCACAAGCCTCCACAGTAATTCAGCTCTCCTTCCTTCAAGCTGCTGGGAAGCACCAGCTGCCATTCAGACCTGGCCCAGCCCTCCCTCTCTGCTGGCCTGTGGGTACTGGCAATGACACACATGGCTCTGGTGTGGTGACACCCAACATATCACTGCCCTTCTCTGGGGAGGGCACAGGGCATCTGCTGGAAGCTGGTGGCAGCCCAGTGTGTCCCACCAACCACCATTGGCACCTCTGTGAGGAGAGGCCAGAGCAGCTGCATGAAACCTCAGCAGAGCACTGGGGTAAAGAAATCCTGATGTTGGAGACTTGGGCACCTTTCTATGACACTGAACATCGAAGGGTGCTGACGGGTGATTGTGGCAGTAGATTGAGCCCTGTGCTGGCTTCGGCAGCAGGTAGGCATCCCCATATAAATCTGGATGCTGCAGAGGACACATGGTGACTTACAGCCACAAGGTTGTCTCCTGATGACCATGTACAAGCAGATGCTGTCAACCTCTGCTGCCACATCTTCCCAGGGGAGAGCAAGGTCTGGTGGGGAAGCAGCCACAGGACTGTGGACTCAATGTGTGCATGCTGCTGCTGCCTGGCACATGGAACAGCTGGAACTTCCACTGGCCCATGCAGTGCTGCATCCAGAGTGGGTTTGTTCCCAGCCAGCACAGGTCACCACCTAGCACGGTTGGTTGGGGCTGTGCCAACAACAGTCCAGGTGCCAAGTCCCAGTACTTCCCATCACTAAACAATTAAGTACAATTGGTGTTATGTCTTCTTTCAGCCCCAAAGGTAGCAGGGAGTTACCCCCAGTGGGGTACCAAAGTGTCAGCCCAGAAATGCATCTGTCTCCAGGGGACCTCTCAGCAGAGGCTAAAAATAGCGAGGGGAGCATGGTGGGAGAGGTTTGCCCTTGAGAAGGGATATCTTGTTTGATCTTCCCAGCTCTGCAATGCCATTGTGTTTTCCATCTTTCTGCTGTGGGACATCTTGGGCACATGCTGTATTTGCCTTGGTGAGGGCCAGGCACTTGCCATAAAACATCTTTTCTCTCTTCTGGACTCTTTTTTCCCCTAGAAGGTCAGCAGGCAGGAAGTCTGGTGGATGCCCAGTGGCTCAGAGGCTGTCACAAGGCTGGGAGAAGGGAAGCTGGTGAGCTGTTGAAATAGGCTGTCCAGAGAGTGGTGGGTTGTTTGCTCACCTCAGTCCACAGAGCCAGAACTGATATTTAGCAGGAAATGGCAGTCGCTGCATCCTGTTTCACCATGCTGTCTTAGCACAGCAAGTTTAAATAGAGGGAATCATCTGGGGCTTAAATAGAAGTCTAATAGATGCTGCAAGGCTTCCAGTCAGAATCCATCCAGCAACCACTCTGTCCTATCACAAACTCCACTCTCCTGCTATGACAAAGCCAGGAGTGACTTAGGGCAACAGCAGTCACAGCTGTGCCAGGGCCAGAAATTCACCAGCCTGTCACCTTGTTCAGGGAATGACTGTAATACCATATTTCTTTGGGGAACATATTGGTGGTGTGTGGAAAAGCCAGTGTCCACAAAGTAGACAGAGGAGTCCTCCAACTTCATTCAAATAAAGGTAGAGAGTCCACGGGGCCATACCCCCGTGGGAGCTCTCTGGAGGTTTCATGGGATGCAGCCTCCTTTTCTCCTAAACTCCTGGCCACATTTTGCCCTCTTTCTTCCCCACTGAGTTACTAGGAAGGTACAGTTTTCCTGAACTGCCTACCACATATTCCACCCTTGGACATGTATTGACATTTTCCCCTAAAGTTCAGAAATTCGGGCTTTGTTCTGCAGATCTACCAGAAGTTCAGACTGTCTGGGTTCTGCAATAGACTTTGCGAAGACCCATTTCTCCTATTATCCGGAAGTTCAGAAGCTGAAACTGTATTGTCAAACTGTTTGGGTTCTGTAACAAACTTGTGCTGCTTGATGTTTGTAGATTAAGACCCATTTTGAAGATATTAACACCCATTTCTCTTAAAGACCCTCACCCATCGACTCATTTTTCAGGTCATTAGCACACATCTTTCCTATTAGTGCTTACTTACATGTTGAAGCCTAGAGCAAGGTCCTAAACACAACAACCTCTGCCTGTCTCCTGGTGGGGTACCTCACCGTGATGGAGCAGTGTTTGCTGTCTCTGCTGTCGGTGAGCTGGAGCTTTTTTCTTGCTGAATTTCCTGTTCTACCTGCATGTTTGTGTTTTGTTTGGCCCAAGCATCCCACCCTCTTGTTCACTAGGGTTGTTCTTCCTGGTGTAACTAATCCAACCTGTCACCATTTTTATTGCTTTGCAGAAGAAAATACCTACACACAGAGTGCCATGGACTGTAGAACCAGCTAGGGGGATGCTGTGCAGCCAGACTAACCTGTTCTGGTGGATGGCTGGATTTAGGGAGTGGGAACACATTTGCAGGCAGCAGCATGATTTGCTTTGGTTCTTCTAGAATCCTATGGGTATGAGGTCCCATGGCTCTGAGATAGGATTCCTTCAAGGCAAAGCAGCAGGTTCTGCAGGAAAAGGCACAGCTTGATTTACAAGTTGGATCAGACAGAGCCTTTTTTGATAAGGGTTGGTGGTTATGTAGGCACCACGTGTGTGGAAGGACCTGCACTCATTTGCACACAGGGCAGGCAGGGCATGCAAGCACATCAGGAAGAGATTTCATGTAAAGGGAAGCAGAGTGAGGAGGTTTCAAAACCCCAAGGCTCTTCTAAGCAGGAGCTGTGTCAAGTCATGTAAAATAAGAAACAGAATGTGAAACAGAAGCTTTGACAACTCTCAGGGATTCTTCCTGACCTGATGGTGACATCTGGATGGGATCTAGCTTCCCTGATTCCAATCACGTGTATGGTGGTGGCTGTCTAAGCTGCTGTCTGTCTTCCCATGTTCTCCTACCCAACTGGGCTCTGACTGTAGGCAGGATGGCTACTGTGAGTGAGGGGCAATCACAGCCTGTGGGTGAGGATTTTACTATGCTCATATTAAAAAAAGGACTGCAATATGATATTGGCTGTCATATTTATATATTAGTTTTTGCATTGATCATAAGTATTTGGATATAGTATCATATATACCTTTATTTAGCTGTTTGTCAGTATAATGTAATCTACGAGTTTAAGCATGTACTGCATAGCTTATATGTACTGTAGCTAATATAAATATTACTGTGGTGAATATACAATATTATGGGTCTTAACTAAACACTGGGTGTTAAAATACCTCTCTGTAACCAAAACAAATGGTGTAAGGCAATCATGTTACACCCTCTTCTCTGCTGACTGAATTCTCCAAGTGATAACTGTGACACAAACCAGAGCACCGGAGGGCAACTGGAAAATACCATGTTAAATTTAGAGAGGACATACTAAATCCTTACCAGAGGATGTAAAACAACAGGGTGGAGACACAAGGAGGAATAAAATATATTAACTTGACACACAGGATGTCATGCTGATAAGCCAGAGTATGAAGAAACTAAACAGAAGAATTCCCATAACATCAAACAGTTCACAAGAATGTTTGAATAATGTATGGACTCTATAAATATGCATGTACTTCAGTAAAGTAGCAGTATATAAATAGCAGTGTTTTAATGTACGTATGTATCGTGGTAGGACACGAAATAGATTGACTCCATATAGTTGTCAGAAGAGAAAGAAGGCCTTATTTACAATTCTAACAGTTTATTTTATAACATGATGTGATAAAAAGGTATATTATTGGTCCATGGGACCGACACTTCTCTCCATTGGTTAAGTAATACGAAACAACATCTGGGGACAGTTGTTATGGGAAAGGGAACACTGTTTACTTAACCTGTTTTGAGAAACGAAGAGAGATGTTTTGAAAAGAGAAACTGCTGACAGTTTTCCCTTGGGAAAGGAGCTAGCAATGGTTAGCAAGCTAAAATTCAGGCTCAAAAACATCGAGCCCACACATGCGTGCGTGTGTGTGTGTGTGCGCAAAAAAAACCAATCGGTGATCTGCTTTGGAACTGACAGCCCAGTTGGTCAATCAGGTAAAAGTGTACACCCCTGGGACACACGGCTTAAATACAGGAATCTTGGGAAATCTTGCTCTCTTGTGACGGACCCACCATGAGGCAACGACGTGGGGGGGAAGCAGTGGGGCCCGGCTCAGGCCNAAGCAAAGGTGTCTGACTTTATTGAGTGGACATTTGAATTTTACTGAATGGATGTTGAATTAGAAATTGAGCAGTGATCCTATGAGATGTCTAGAAGCCTTGTCACCAATGAAGAGTGTGAAGTCCTTTGTTGTGAAGCTGTGCATCTTTAAAAGGTGAAACCCCATTTGTAAGTCCACAGCCCTTATGCAGCCATATGAAAGGCTACATTCGGGAAACTCACAGATGCAGTGTCGGGCGGGCTGTGTTTGTGGGAACTGGAAGCCACAAACAGACTGTGTCTCTTGTGGAAAGTTACCAGAAGAATCAGGAGGGACTTGTCTCTCTCAAAAGACTGAATGAAAGACCATTTTATAAGTGCTACTGACTTAAGAGTTCTGATGTTTTGTCTTTTTGCATTGTTTCGTAGAAAATAGATTGTTGCTAAGGAGGAGGGGGGTGTCTTATAAAGGTTTCATAGTTGTTTTTTTTTGTTTGCCTTTCAGTGTATGTTAATAAATCTGTTTCTATTTTTAAGTTGAGCCTGTTTTGCCTTTCTTCTAATCCTATTCCACTAAAATGAAAGATAGATCACCACACTACGTTTCACAAAACAAATTCGGTGAATGTGAAACCACTACAGTGTGTGTGTGTGTGTTCTTTGGCTGTTTGCCAGGAGCACCCTAGCACTGGACTTTTGTCTCTTATTTTTATTCCCTTATTAAACTTTTAAAAAATTTTGAAGTTTTATTCAGTTTTTCACACTCATGACTACAAAATTCAAACAAAGTTGTTTGTTCTTTGGCATTTTAGTTTGATTTATAGTGTCCTCCTGCTCTTTACTTCTCAGTTCATGGCTCTTGGTTCCTGGAGGTTTGGTTATTCCTTCATCATTCCTTCATCTTTCATAATTTCTTCTATTTGTCCTTGAATTTGTCCTGTACTACTTCAGTGATTCTGTGCATTTTTAACTGTTATCCTTCTCCTTGGTACTTTATTTCAAAAGTGGGAAACTGGATCTGTGAGCAAGTGGTCTGAGTCTGCACCATGTCAGTACAGCTGGGCCTATCCAACTCCTGCTGCACTGAGGGAACCCTGAGACCTTGGAAAGTTTCCAAGTGTGAGTACAAAATGGGGCATTGAGACCTCCTGGCACAGGTTGCACCAGGACCCAGGGGTCCTGTCAGACACACCTCATGCCAGCCACAGGACCACGGCCCCTGCAGAGCAAAGGTTTGACCACAAGGCCAAATTTTCAAGAAGGGCAAGAAGGAGTACTCCAGAAACTACAGGCCTGTCAGTGTCACTTTAGCGCCTGGTAAAGTTATGGAGAAGATTATTCTGGGAGTTATTGAAAAACACCTGAAAGACAACACAGTCACTGGTCCCAGCCAGCACGGCTTCATGATCAAACCTTATTTCCTTTTATGGCAAGGTAGCCCACCTGGTTGATCATGGAAAGCTAATTGATGTAATCTTTTTGGATTTCAGTACAGCTTTTGATACTGTCTCTCATAGTATCCTTCCAGATGAAATGTCCAGCATTCAGCTGGGTAACGACATCATGTGATGGGTGAGCAACTGGCTCATAGGTTGGGCACAAAGGGTGACATTGACTGGGGTGATATCAGGCTGGGACTGGTCTTCAGTGGCGCTCTGCAGGGCTCCGTCATTGGCTCTGTGCTCTTCAACATCTTTGTCAATGACTTGGACGCAGGACTGGAAGGGAAACTGAGCAACTTCACAGATGAGACAAAACTGGGAGGAGCTGTTGACTCCCTCAGTGGGAGGGAGGGTCTGTAGGAAGACCTGGACAATTTAGAGAACTTGGCAATTACCAACCATAAGAAGTTCAACAAGGGAAAATGCCAGATTCTGCACTTGGGATGGGGCAACCCTGGATTGGATTCCCCAAACAAACTGGGAAATGAGATGGTGGAGAGCAGTGCCATGGGAGGGGACCTGGGGGTCCTGGTTGACAGAAAGTTGAACGTGAGCCAGCAGTGCCCTGGAGCCAGGAGGAACATCTGTGTCCTGGGGGCATCAGGCTCAGCATAATGGGCTGGTCAAGGGAAGGGATTGTCCTGCTCTGCTCCAGGATGGAGTAGCCTCAACTCGAGCCCTGAGGGCAGTTTTGGGCACCACAATATAAGGGCACCACCAGGCCATTAGAGAGTGTCCAAAGGAGGGCAACAAAGATGATGAAAGGCCTTGAGTGGAAGCTGTATGATAAGTGGCTGAGGACACTTCTGTTCAGCCTGAAAAGGAGACGGAGGGGAGACTCATCACAGCCTACAACCTCCTCCTGCGGGGAAGAGGAGGGACAGACACTGATTGCTTCTCGGTGGTGACCAGGGACAGGACCTGAGGGAACGGCCTGAAGTTGCGTCAGGGGAGGTTCAGCTTGCATACTGGAAAAGGGTTCTTCCCCCAGACGGTGTCTGTGCACTGGAACAGGCTCCCCAGTGAATTGGTCACAGTACCAAGCCTGACAGAGCTCCAGGAGTGTCTGGACAACACTCTCAGGCACATGGTGTGACCTTGGGGATGGTGCTCTGAAGTTGGACTCGATGATCCTTGAGGGCCCCTTCCAACTCAGACTATTCCGTGATTCCATAGGGGAAGCGCTGCGCTGGCCGCAGTCNGGCCGGGGCCCGGCAGTGCGGCCCGCCCGAGCGCCTGGACGGCCGGATGGAGCCGCTCCCCGCCGAGCTGCTGGGCAGCGCCCGCCTCAGCGGCCCCGCCGCGCTGCAGCGTTGGGAGGCAGAAGGTGAGAGGGGCGCGAGGCCGCCTGTCCCTTCCGTTCCGGGGCTGCCGCGGTCCGGCGAGGGGGTTCTGGAGTAGCAGCGTTCCGCTGAGCCCCAGCCAGTGCGGGACCGTGGCTGCGCCCGGCGGGGCCCCGGGGCAGGAGACGCCTCTTGCCGTGGCTCCGCGGGACGCCGGACAGTTCACCCCCGGCTTCGCGTGCTGCCGAGGCCGCTGGCCGGCGGGTGGGAGCCGCAGGGACGGCGGGTCGGGCAAAGAGGGAGAGAGCGGGATCGCAGCTGCACCCCAGCCCTCAGCGCCGGCAACCGGTGTCCTCGGCCCGGAGAACTTCGGGTGGGACACCGAGTTTTCACTCTGCGTTATGAAATGCAGCGGCCGAGGCCCCGGGGCCGTGCCTGGCAGGATCAGATCTCTGCAACTCCGTGACAGGCGGTGATAAACAGGCTGGGCTTAGTCTCTCCTCCCACATAACAAGCGATGCGATAAAAGGAAAGAGACTCAAGTTGTGTCGGAGGAGATTCAGGTTGAATATTGAAGAAAATTTCTTCACTGAAGGGGTGATCAGGCATTGGCGCAGGCTGCTCAGGGCAGTTGTGGAGTCACCATCCCTGGAAACGTTCTAAAAACAAGTGGACATGAAACTTAAAATATTGTTTAAGAGGGTATGGGGGTGTTCTCTCAAAATGATTTACACTACCTGTCATGAAAAATATGTAATACTAAAGGATTTTAAGGGGCTGCAAGAGAGCTGGAGAGGGACTTTGGTCAAGGACATGGAATGACAGGACAAGGGGGAATGGCTTTTATACTGTCAGAAGGCAAGGTTAGATTAGATATTAAGAAGAAATTGTTCCCTGTGAGAGTGGTGACGCCTTGGCACAGGTTGCCCAGAGAAGCTGTGGATTCCCCATCCCTGAAAGTGTTCAGGGCCAGGTTGGACAGGTTTTGGAGCCACCTGGGATAGTGGAAGGTGTTCTTGCCCATGGCAGGGGGTGGAAGGAGATGGTCTTTAAGGTCCCTTGCAACCCAAAGCATTCTATGACTAGGAGACCGTGGTGAGGGTGGGAGCAGGGGGGCGGTTCATTTTTGCTGAACTGGGTAGCTCCCTTCATGGGAGGATGAGCTCCCAGCCCACCAACAGGTGCAAAGGCCAATCTCAGGTGCTGATCCCCATCCATGCTGTGTCATGTGCGGCAGGAGGCTGATGGGATCTGGGAGCAGAGTGGATGAAAGAAGCCCAGGAAAGTCCATAATCTGTGGTTTTTGGAGCCTGGTAGATGTGCGTCTGTGGAAGCTAGGGGTAATGGGGGAGATGGTGGCTGGATGTGCTCTTCCCACAGCATGTAAATCTTACGTTGATGTCCTGTACTTCTTTCTAAGTGCACACTCTTACTTATTTAAAAGGGCTCCTATATATCTTGGAGCTTTCTTTATAAAATATAATAGCACTGTTAAAAATTAATTTTAATTAAAAAAAGCCAGGAAAACCCACCTGTAGAGATACTTTGCCTAAATTTTGACAGGTGGCTGCACCGCCTTGGCCCAGTGTTGCCAGTAAAGAGGTTAGGATATATGGGCAGGGGAGTCAAATTTTCCAAGCAGAAACAGAAATAGAAGCATTAGGGTCACAGGGCAGAGGAGCTCTTCTGCTGTGTCAGACTCCAGTCATGGGGCTGAGTGGCGATGGAGGGAACATAAGCTGGTACAGTGAACTGTAGAACCCCATAATGGTTTAGGCTGGAAGGGACCTTTAAGACCATCTCATTCCACCCCCTGCCATGGGCAGGGACACTTTCCACTCTCCAAGGTTGCTCTAAGCCCTGTCCAGCCTGGCCTTAGACAATTCTAGGGATCCAGGGGCAGCCACAGCTTCTCTGGGTAACCTGTGCCGGGGCCTCACCACCCTCACAGGGGACAATTTCTTCCCAATATCCCATCTAACACTGCCCTCTGGCACATTCCTTGTGTCCTGTCCCTCCATCCCTTGTCCAAAGTCCCTCTCCCGCTCTCCTGGAGCCCCTTCAGGACCTGGAGGGGGCTCTGAGCTCTCCCTGGATCCTTCTCCAGGTGAACACCCCCAGCTCTCCCAGCCTGTCTCCGGAGCAGAGGGGCTCCAACCCTTGGAGCATCTCTGTCGCTTCCTCTGGACTCACTCCAGCAACCCTACGTCCTTCTCATGCTGACAACTTCAGAGCTGAAGGCAGCACTGCAGGTGGTGTCTCACCTGAGCAGGGCAGAGAATTCCCCCCTCACCTGCTGCCCCCCTTGTGGTATCAGCCCAGGGCACAGGGGCTTTCTGAGTGTCAGTGCACTTGGTGAGGGCATGTTGAGCTTCTCATCCACCGCACCCCCAAGTTGATCTTGGCAGGGCTATTTGAGGGTGTCACAATGAGGAGGAAGGGACCCTTTGAGCCCTAGAGGCAGATGGGTCAGAGCCCCACAGTTAAACTAACAGCTTTGTCAAACTGGGTCACTTGTCCCCAGCCAGCTCGGCGAGTGAGGAGCTGGTGTGTCTGCCTTTTGCCACTGGCCACAGCACAGAAAGGAAGAGAAAGAAAGTTCAGGCTACCTGTGTGGGCTGGCCTTGCTGATTGGCAGCACTGCCTGCAGCAGCACAGGTCTAATGTGTTTGAGATCCTGCCACTGTGCCCAAATCATCTGGCCCTAAAGTCTGATGGCTCCAGGCCACCTCAGCCCTGCAGGTAGCCTGAATTTCTACCAAAAGTGGTACACACAGATGTTCTGTTTCCTTTGGTTTGTTTTTATGGTCTGGTTTAAGGCAGAAGAGGGATTTTATTTTTTGGAAGAGGGCACTCAGGGGTAAAGAGTTTGTTCCGCTGAACCCAGGCATTGCTTTGTGTCCCTGCAGTTGTGGCAGCATCCTTGCATGGCATTTCCCAGTGGAACTGGTGTCGTGGGCACAGGCATCACTGGATCGTGCGTCTCTGAGGAGATGCAGCCTGAAAGGCCTTTGTTTGAGGTGTGTTGAGCAGACTGGGAGCAGATGAACCATCCCAGCCTGCTGCCCAGTGTCCCTGAGGCTGCATGGCTGGTACAGCCTGTGGCTGTGGGGTCATCATTACCCTGAACTGAGCTGCTCTGTGCGTGAGTGTCTGAGCTCCCCACAGCTGCCACCTGCATTGCATCCGCCAAAGACTGAACAGCTGAAACGATGTCTCCTCCTCCCCCAGCCCCCTTTTCTATGATAAAAAGGATGGATAAAAGAACCAGACAACTGAAAACTTGTCTTGGGAACACCTGAGATATTTTTAATAGTTAAAAAACTAATACTGTTGTTATTGTCTCTCAGACAACAAAACTACCTGGTCAAATTTGCTTTCAGATCTTAAACACCGACATTTAACGATCACATTTTCCAGGCAGCCCTAGGAATGATGGTATAAATCAAACACAGACACAAGCATTTTTGCATTCTGTCAGTGTTTCATTTATGAAATCTAAGTCATGGCCATGGGCTGAGGTGGACCCTGTTGCATCAGAGAGTTTGATGAGCCATTCTGGTTACCTGACCTGCAGAACTGAAAAGTTTGGAGTCTTTTTCTCTTGCTGACTACTGTTGTAATGGGACTGATGTGCCTGTTCAATATGAGAATTCAGTCTGTTCTTGCAAGACCAGTCTCTTCCTCCTACAAAATCTATTTTTGTTTTTTTTTACTTTTTATGCAGAGTATGACTGACTGCAGCATTGGTGGATGTCTCAGCAGCCAACACATTTTTTGTTTAGTTGAGCTGTTTGTATTTCATATACTGCAGAAAATAAGGTGGATTTTTTAAAAGGGGATAGATCTTTCCATTGCAGCCAGAAGAGTCAGTTCTTACAAACTTTAGTTGTGAATATTTGCAATTTTGCAGCTGGGAAGTCAGAGCAGAGCTACTTACTCAGATTTTTGGGGTTGTTTTCATGGTGACCTAAGATCAGAACTTGGAAAAACTCCTTGGGTTGTAGGGTTGTACCATAAATACTGAGAATGCCATAAATGATAGGATGCACTCCCCTGTTTGGGTTGTTCATGTGCACCATGGTGAGCCCTCCTGGAATATGGCCCTGTCAGTCTGCTGGATTGTAAAAAAAGTGACATCATTGATGTTTTTTCAGTGATAATGCTTTGGGCTTGGGTTTATCCTGCTGAGGTTGTGGTTTCAATCCCTGCCTGGTGAGAGGCCCCTCCAGGAGATGGGTGTGAGATGCCAACTCCCCCTTGGGCAGATCCCATCCCCTTGTTGCTGCGTGGAAAACTTCGAAGAACTGCTGTCTCCTGTGGGGCATCTGCATTTCAGTGGAGTGGCACCTGTGAGCTGTGGCTGAGAATTTGTAGCTCCTTGATGCTGTGGGACAAAGTGGGGACCTCCTTGACTTTCCCAATACAGTGTTCACTACAGAGTGTCGTGTGAATGATGCCCGTGGTCACAGTCTGTTGCTCTGCAAAAATGTCTAATTTGGGATCTGTGGGATGTGGTCTGTTGCATCAGAACCTGAGTGTGTGTGTTGGTGTGAGCCTGGCAGTGCAGGGGGGAGATGCAGCAGGGCAAGTGCCCGAGTTGTTCCACTGGTGGGTGAATCTCAATTGCACCCCAAAGCAGCACCTCCCATGCTGCAGCAACTGAGGCCAGCAAATGCTGAGCTCAGACCTCAAGCAGCTTTGGTTTAAATTGCTGTGAAATACTTTAGCTTAAGATTCGGTTCTGGATTGTTTTAAAGAAACATAATTTTTAAAAAATGTTTTGATTGCCCGTTTCACAGAATCATGGAATGGTTTGAGTTGGAAGGGATGTTAAAGACAAGATTATCTTGTTTTAACTCTCCTGCCATGGGTGTGGATGCTACCCACTATATGAGGTTGCTCAGGGCCCTGTCCAGCCTGGCCCCGTGCCTTTCCAGGGATGGAGCAGAACAGTTTGGAAGTGTTCCACAGGGCAACTTTTTAAGTTTTTTTTTTTTCCCCTTCCATAAGTACTTTCTGTGCTGGATCCCAGTAGGGAAACAGCCACCACCCAAGCCAGGGCATGAGAAGGTTTGGAGCCATGCTCTGGTGCCTCCCCACTCAGCTCTTTCCCTTCTCCTGCAGTGGTGCCCTGTGCTGGCAAACAGCTGAGCCTGCAGGAGAACCATGTGATGGGACTGGGGCAAGTATTCCTGGTGTAAGTAATACCTGAGACCCTCTGCTCTGTACTTTGAGTCTCATAGGCAGCTCAGTGGATGCACAAAGGAGCCATTTATTGCTTGTGGTTTGTTGTGAAATGGTGGTTGTGAAATGCTGGATGTCTTACTTGCATCACCTTGCAGCTCACCCAGATCCTCCATGTCTTTCACATTGCCAGTTTAAACCTATTCAAGCTATCCAAAGACCTCCTGAAACTTTGAAATTCCAGTATTTCCACTCACAGGTTTCTTCTTAGGGAGCTCTCCTAATCCCACTTGGAGGATTGAAGATCTCCAGAGGTGGCTCCCAGCTCTCACTCCTGTGGCCCTGTGTCCCCAGAGGCTGCTCTACAGCAGAACCATGGCTGTGGAACTGGCTCCCTGTGTGCCTGGACACCACCAGCCTTTTTGGAAGGGGTGTGTTTAGGGAGAAAGACTTGTGTTACTGCTGTGGTAAGACTGAAACTTGTAAGCATGGGAAGGGGAATTGTGTTACTGCAATGTCGTGGACAACTTAAGTCTTTGCTGAAAAAAATTGCTGGAAGCTGCAGTTTTGAACAGAATTAAAATCGAGCCAGGTTGTTAAAACAGCATTTGGTATTTTTGCTCTATTGCTCATTTAAACAGCCAATTATTTGAAGATTAGCATAAACCCAATCCTGTTTTTTTTTCTAATTCAGTTTTTTTGGTCCCCATATCTTTCAGTCCAAATCAGGAATGTTTTAGCTGTGGTTAATGTGGGGTGTTTGCTGAAGGCTGGGGTGCTCCACAGGCTGTCTTTGGCTGCAGGAACAGTGGCAGTTCAGTGCTGTGCCGTGGCAGAAGGCCCTGATAGCTACTGCAGCAGAGCTGTGGCTTCTGACATGGGCAAGCCCAATGTTCCTTGCATTCCCAGAGAAACTCAAAGTGTACCCTTATGAAAAATCTTTCTTACAGTTGCCAGTCATTATTGTGATGCTGCCTTTGGAGAAGGCACGGACCAAAGTCTGAGAGTAAGCTGAGTGTTTATTATGTGCTCTGGTTCTTCCCCAGATTCTGGACTTCCTGGTTTGCCAGGATCACTGACACTGGTTTCAATTAGATTGTGGAAGTTGTGGCTCCTGCAGGCTTGGCTGTGTTACAAGCCCTGACTGTGGCTGTGTTCAGCTTCTATTGAAGCTGGAGTACAGGTACAGATCAATTGATTAAGGCAGATTCCAGAAATCCTCATGCTTTACTCAAGATGATGAGACTTGGCTTCTTTGGGATAGAGAAATGATAAGGGACCTCTGGAGACCTCTAGTCCAACCCCTATTTGGAACACAACTCTAAACACCCTGAGGCCAGGTCAGCTACAGCTTTACTAAAGTAAGCCTTAAAACCCTATGGGGACATTGCTTCCTCTCTGGATGTCTTTTCTAGTGCGGCACTGCCTCCTTAGTAAAGATTTTGTATCCTAATTTGAGTCTCCTAAGCTGCAGTTCATGGCTATTGTTGTTTTTGCACCAGTTGTTGCTTTCGGTGAGGAAACTGCTGCATCCAGGAGGTGAAATGAATTTTCTCCTGTGTATGCTGTGACATATTTCTCTCTGAGCTGCCAACATTGAATTGGCAGCTTCTGGCTGCTGCCTGAGCTCTGCAGAAAGGCTCAGGAGAAGAACATGGGGTGTTGATTGCTTTGGAGGTTCATATGTTCCCTTGGGTTTCTTTTCCTGTACAGGTTTACATCAGATCTCACAGAACAAGGTGGCAGTGCTGCTCCTGGCTGGAGGACAAGGAACTCGTCTGGGAGTCAGCTATCCCAAGGGCATGTACAACGTGGGATTGCCCAGTGGCAAGAACTTGTATCAGATCCAAGCAGAAAGAATACGCAAAGTGGAGCAGCTTGCTGGCAAGAGATACCACTGCAAGTGTGCCATTCCGTGGTAGGTGACCTAAAGCCAGGCCTGCTATGCAGGGCTCTATGCATTCCAGTCTTGCCCATGTTGTCTTCAAGAAGCACTGAGCTGAGTGCTGTACAGAGACGTGTCAAGGGGAGCCTTTTCTTGGCAGGATTTGTGATGGCAGTGTCTGGAGGAGGGTGCGGTGGGATGGGAGGTGGCAGGTCCATGTCTGCAGACCTGAGGGATTGAGTGAGTACTGTTTGTATCACTGACCACAGCCCTAACTGCTGTACCTTGCTGGCTTTCCAAGCAACTACTGGCAACACTGTACACAGCACTTTTCAGTGATTGTTTCAGATGCTTTACAAGAAATTTCATTCATTTCTGCTTTCTCAGGTTCCTGCATGGAGGACAGCCTAGAGTTTGCCTTCCAAGCCCTTCTTCCTGCCCCTGTCTGGTCTGCAAAAAGCCTCTTGCTTTGTGTTCAGACCACCTCCTGCTGTCACTGTTTACAGTTGCCAGTTCTGCTGGCTGCTTCTGGCTTTCAAGAGAGATGAGCCCTGGGCAAAGTGCAAAACATGAATTCCCTATGGGATGTGGTGGGTGAGAGGAAGGCATTGCAGATGTATCTGGAAATGTTTTCTACTAAATGTTCTTTGTTAGACCATGAGGACTATGTAGAAATACCCTTTTGGCATCAGTGTCTGGTCTGAGGCAGGGTTTTGGCAGTGAAAGAGCGGGTGTCTAAGGGCTTCAGATTGCCACATTGTTTTACAAATTGGAGGTCAAAGTTGATTCATACATTATTTCCTCATGGAAGGTGAGTCCATATTGTGCTTCTTCCTGAAGCCTTGTATACAGGACCTGAATTGCAAATGCAGCATCCTTGGTGCTGCTGGTAGGCAGGATGCCACATCTGTTTCCAGTTCCCCTCCAGCGGGTGAGGAGGCAGTTGAAGCAGTTTGCTGCCCCAGTACACCTGGGCCCAGGCTATGCTCTGCTACAGAGATTTAAGTTGGGGTGGGGAATTGAGATCCAGGCTCTCCTGTGTTGTTTCCTCATGCTGACAGAGGACCCTGTATTCCTATGGTGATAGTTGTTGAAGTTTGACAGGTAGATGGTGAAGGTGGCTTTTAGACAGTAGTGAAGGAGGTTAGTGGAGGAAGAGAGAGAAGCAATGTGGACCTGAAAGGAAAGGAGGCAACAGAAAAACTTACGACATAAACAAACCATACAGCCAACATACGGAAATACTGCTGTTTGCCTTTGCACTGAAGAGGTGCTGGCAGAGTGAACTGGTCAGGGTTTCTATAGACACTTAACATCACTTTGAATCTAGAGTCAATGAGGCTGTTTTCTGCCCTTTGTCTTGTTTTCCAGCTCATCCAGATATCCAGATATTGTTCACATTTAGGGCAAGGCTCTTCTGTCCTGGCTGGAGCTAGGCCAGGGTAGGATCATACTCTGATATGGTCATAGGACCCCATGCAGCCTTACCACAGGATGAGTTCTGGAGGAGAGCTCTTATGTGCAGATGCTCACCACACGTTGCTGCCGTGTCTCTCATTTCACACTCCTGTTCTGTGTTCAGCAATTTTGTAGTTTTGCCTTTTGCTTGTGTTGTTCTTTCTCATTGCCCAGCCCCTATTCCTGCCCAGGTACATCATGACAAGTGAGTTCACACTGGGGCCAACAGAAGAGTTTTTTGTACAACACAACTACTTCAATTTGGATAGATGCAACGTTGTCATGTTTGAACAGAGGATGCTGCCTGCAGTCACCTTTGATGGGAAGGCCATCTTGGAGGAGAAAGGGAAAATTGCCATGGCTCCAGGTACCTGCTGTTTGCTCTTCCATACTGCAGTACCTTCATGTGTGTTGATAGCTTCTACAGGCCATCAGACAGCCTGGGCACACAGAGCAGGCTTTGGTGGTCAGGGTTAATGCGTCCAGTTAATGTGGAAAGGTTGTGCTAATGTTTCACCTAATCATGAGCATACCTCTGTTTACTTCTTGCTGGAGATTTGACCACAGCACATTGTTTTATATTCAGTCTGGGAGTGTTGGCAGGATTAGGAGTGCTGTGACTGCAGGGTAGGAAAAAGGCGCATCAGCAGAGTTCTCTGTGAGGTCTCTGGGGTGTTGCCTCCTGTGGTGAAGGTCAGGAGCTCAAGGCTGATAGCTGGAAATGGGTTAAAAAGCAGCAAGAAGATGAACTCTTTTCAGACCTACAGCAATGTCTCACCTTGTAATATTCTTTTAACCTAGACGTGGTAAGAGACTTGGTGATGCAGGCCCAGTTGGGACCATGTTGCAGTTGCAGTGCTTCTCCTGAGCTGACAGGCGCATCCCAGGAGGAACTGTAAATGGGTGATCTGTGATAAATGTGAAGGTGTCTTTTGTACAGCTACAGTTCAAGCCTTTAAAAAGGCATTGAGAAGTTGTGGGGGGAAGATAAACAGAGTAAGATTTATTTTAGTCTTTCTCCAAGAAAGAGAATAAATATGCTTTTGCCCTGTACTGGAGAAGTGTAAAAGACTTCTCCCACCCTTTGCATAGATTTGCCCTTCAGTATTCTCCCTCTGAGAATCTTACTAGCCTTCATAAAGTCTCATAATTCTGCTCAGTGAGGCTGGTCCCCATGGTCCTAGTCTTCAAGTGAGAGGACTAGGGTGAAAAGAGGAACATGCTCCCGTGAACTATGTGGCAGAACTGGAAATAAAACCTGGTACCACTGGCTCTGGGCTAGAAAGCATTCCCTACTCTTCTGTTCAAGAAAGTTTGTTCAGTACTTTCTGCTTTTGCTCTGTTATAAAAACAACGCTCACCTCAAAGTCATTAATGGGCCAAGACTTCCTCTTTTCTTTTGCATTATAGATGGCAATGGTGGCTTATACCGTGCTTTGATGGATAATAAGATCTTGGATGATATGAAGCAGCGTGGAATCCAGTATGTCCATGTATATTGTGTGGACAATATCCTTGTGAAAATGGCAGATCCAGTCTTCATAGGTTTCTGTGTTTCCAAAGGGGCAGACTGCGGTGCAAAGGTGAAGCAGTGCTAGCACTGGGCTGATTTCCCACAGGGAGTTTGGGTCTGATGACGCTTGAAAGCTGCTGGCTGCGGGGAGCTTACATGACCTGCATGTGTTCAACCCTTTGCCCATCAGCAGCCCACTCTGAGCAGATCTAGAGTTGCTTGCTGCCTGCACTGCATTTCAGATCCCTGCCTGTGGGTGCCCTCTGTTCTTCCCAGAGTACTGTGGAAAATAAACTTCAATTAGAGCAGGGACTATAGCTGCACAGGAAACTACACGCTGAAATTGCTTCGCCTCTATGCCCAGCTCTTTCTACAAAGGCACTTGGGCTGTCTAGAAGCCATATTGGACTGGGCTGTGTTTTATAAATGTGCCTTGAAGTCTAATGGAGGCATTTCTTATGCTCTTCTGTGGAAGATGGGGAAAGCCTTAACAGTATGGATTTTGTTAACCTAAAGCAGCAGGTGCCTGAAGAGAAATCATGTTACTTGAGTCATTAGTACTGTTCAGGCAAATGGGGGGTTGAAGGCTGATAGCTGCAAACAGCTTTCTTTTAATGCCAGATCCTAGTCCTTGATGAGAAAAGTACCCCCCAGTATGCTGATGGCTTTTAACTGGTTTGTCTTCCGAGAAACTGTCAAATCAAGTAGTTGAGTACTGAGGTTTATGTTGAATTGTTGGGCAAAATGTGCCTCCAGACTGCTTTGTGCCCCTTATACAGCCCTGACATGCTGGAGGATCAGCAGACAGCAGTCCTGTGGGATTGTTTGTACTTGGGAGCTGGAATAGTCCTGGGATTTTCTTCCTCTTTGTCATAAACCTGTGTCCTGTGGCTGCAGGTAGTGGAGAAGGCCTACCCCACGGAGCCTGTTGGGGTGGTGTGCTGTGTGGATGGGGTGTACCAGGTGGTGGAGTACAGCGAGATCAGCCCAGAGACTGCACAGCAGCAGCGCCCTGAGGGGGGACTCATGTTCAGTGCTGGCAACATCTGTAACCACTTCTTCACTGTTGAGTTCCTGGAAATAGTGGCCCAGTAAGTCCCAGCAGATCTTCTAGGTAGCTGTGCAGCCCAGAAATGCCTGGGTGTTCCTGGGTGTTCCTGTTTCCCATTCTGTAATTTCAGTTGTGGTTATCCCCTGTGCTGCCTTTCTTGTCCTCTCTCTTCCAAACAGTTCCAAACACCTGAGTCCCCTTTCTGACAGCCCCAGCCTACTCTCCAGGCCCTACCCAAGGAAGAGGTTTCCAGGTTCACTGTAACTAAACCAGTTGAGATATACCATTTCACAATCTTCCTGGGCCTTCAAGGGTGAGCAGCTGTGCAGGTTGCAGTGTGGTCAGTGATGCAGCCTCACACCATGGATTTCCAGTGGGAATGTCACCCATGCAAATGCTTGGGACAACAGAGTTTGCAGGAGAGGGTGAAGTTGTGGGTGGACTCTGCACCTTGGTGTTGAGGAATGGGGATGTGATGCTGGGCATTCAGTGAGCAGCTGTACAACCTTCCTGAAGAGCTTGAACTACCTTTGGGTGAGGGATCTGCTCTGCTCTGCTCCATTTTCATTCCAATTAGGTAACAATTTGGGTTGCCTTTTTTTGTAACCTCTGCCTGCAATTTCTGCTTGATGCATAGTTCTCCCTCCCCTCTGACTGTCATTTCCCAGTGGTATAGAGAGAGCCCATGGCCTGGCTGCTCTGCTCTGGGAAGTGTTTCCTGGATGTGGATCCTGGACTTGGATCACTTGGGAGGGAGGAAGCTACAAACAGTTGAGAGTTGACCCAGAGCAGTAATGAGACATCTGCTTCGCTCAAATGTATTGCTTTTTTTCTAAGTGGGCTTGCACTAAATAAAATGGTTTCTTCTCCTTTTGCAGGAAATGGGAGTCACAGCTGAAGCATCACGTAGCCATAAAGAAGGTGCCCTACATTGACAAGGAGGGAAATCTGGTAAAACCACTAAAACCGAACGGGATAAAGCTGGAGAAGTTTGTGTTTGATGTGTTCCAGTTCTCTAAGTTAGTGATAGATATCATTTTACTTTTCTCCTCTCCTTCTCAGTGTTTGTTTGAATGACTGGAGGTTGAAACAAGTCATACCAGGGAGCACATGGTTTCTGGGTGGCTTGTTAGGAAGGTTGTTGGATCTACACCCAGTTCCAATTCAACAGTAATGCTGCAGGCTCTAAGGGGAGCTCACAAGGCCCTCAGTGCTTGTGCCAACCCTGCTCCCAGACTGGTCAACCTGCTGAGGATGTATTGGCTGGCCTGACCTCTGCCAGCCTGGGAAAAATAAAAGGAAATTGAGTGCAAAGCCAATGAAGCCCATATTGGAGTATTCAGACTTGCAAAATTTGAGTCTTTCAGCATTGTGGCTTCCATGGTAACTGCAGCTTTGGTTATATTTTTGGGTGATGTTATGCCAGGGCTCAGCTTGCACCCTTTGGCTGTGCTTGGAAAACTGTTTACTTAAGCACCGTGGGGTCAAATTACGGATGCTGTGGGAACTGTCAGTGTTCACTTTCCACGTTCTGCAACATAGCTGGAAGTGCTGTGACATATGTAGTCAGGGGTACTTGTGTCTAGGGAATGTAGGATTTTAGCAATTAAACATAAGTGTTGTTATAAAATCTATTTTCCAAGGTCTCAAGTTCAGCAGTGAAGATTCTGTTTTAGGCTTAAATAAATGCCAAAGAGAGACCTCAGGCAATCTGAATTATCTTTGTTTGGGGATAGTATTTATCTTTTTATATTATTTCCTTTAGAATTGAGAGTTCAAGGTTTGAAGCAGTCTCTGTTTCCTGACGTGTTAAATAAAGTAGTATCAAACTAAAGACAAAACCAGGGTGATGGGAACACTGCTGAGTTCTGAGCTGTACCAGGACTCATTTGCGAGTAGTGGTTCCTTGAGCTTTTTTAACAGCTCAAAAACACCTTGGCAGCTGTGCTTCACACATGAAGTGCAGAAATGTACAGATGTTGCTGTGGGGCTTTTTAATTTGCACTCCCATTGGTAAACAGCTGGGCTTCACATTGACCTGTGAGGCCTCCCTTGTTGCTTGTTTGTCCTTGGGAACTGGTGTCCTTAGCTGGTCCTTACCTACAGACTCCCAAGCAGGGGACATTTCTGGGGCATGGTGGGGTGCTCTGCAGTGAGTGCACTGCTCGTGCTGTGCCCAAGCTCTGGACAGTGCTGTGCCCTCCTTCCTGCTGTGCTCTGAGCTCTTGTCCAAGAGCCTCTCACTGCCTAATGATGTTTCTATGGCATCTCTGCCATAGAACTATTGCTTTTTCTCTCCTCTGAACACAGCTGTGGTAGGTTGGGAGGCTGCTGTTATGTTCCCAAAGAGACAAGGCTTATGTTTCCACTCTCCAGCCCTGGTAATCCTTGGCTCTTCAGATGAGTGGTGGGCTTCCCTTGGCTTCACTGCATCAGGCTGCATACACTGCTTCTCCCAAAAATATATATGAGCCTTTCCCCATGAATATTGTTGTTGCATTAGTGGGGCTGATCTGGTTTTCATGATTATTGTTTTTCTTCCCTTTGCTGGGCAGGAATTTTGTGGCGTTTGAAGTTCTGCGAGAAGAGGAGTTCTCACCACTAAAAAATGCAGACACAGCTGACAAAGATACTCCTACCACTGCTCGGCAAGCCCTCCTGGCCCAGCATTACCGCTGGGCTCTGAAGGCTGGGGCCAGATTTGTGGATGAAAATGGTTGCAGGATACCAGAAAAACTCAGGTATAAATCTGTGACCTTCTCTGCAGCTTCTCTGCTGGAAGTGTTCAGCCATGCCAGCTGGCCAATGGCACATGCTTGGTTCTCCAAAACTGGGCATAGTTGTAGTCACAGGGTGGCTCAGTGTGATTTGTGTTCAGCTGGTCCTCCCTGGATATGCAGGGTGATGTCTATTACAGTTCCTGCTCCTCTTATTGACTGTGGGTGCCCCAGGTAGTTAGCACACGGAGCTCTGGGCATTCTCTCTGGCAGATCCCTGCTCTTGGGGTAATGAGTTGGCCCATCCTATAGCACCTTGTTAGACAAGAGCAGCCTTTTCTATCACTCTGGATTTAGCAATGCAAGGAATTTTAATTTGTAGGCTCTGACAGCTTTTCTGCTTGTGGCCCCAACAGGATTCTCAGGTGGTCTTAAGGATGGGTTGTTAGAGTGATTACCAGTTTGCATACCTTCCTGCATCACGTGTAATGGAAAGCTGCTTTACTCCATGGGGCCATTACTTTATCAACTCATAGTTCAATAAGCCCACAAGTTCATTTTACTTGAATAGCATCTCTATAAAATGGGTGTTGTGGTTTTGCTGAGTAACATTTGAGACCTGCTAATTCCTTTTTATTTTCACACTTTGTTTTCACATAATGTCTGGTGCATGTGACAATAACAAATGTCTTATCCTTCTGGATATCCTGTTCTGGACAATCTTTTGAAGAAATGCACTGTTTTTTAACCATGGCAGGAAGTTAATCCTGTGTTCTTTTCTTTAGTCTCTCAGGAACTGAAGATCCTCCGGCTGTGTGTGAGATTTCTCCATTAGTGTCTTACTTTGGAGAGGTGAGAATAACTATCTATGGAGGCATTTTTAAGAGTGTGCAGGTATGCATTCAATTTCCTTCCAAACACAGGTGTTTTCATTAGCCTGGGCTTGCTGAGAAATGGTAAGATCAAGGAAACAGGGATTTGGGGTCTCTGTTACCATAATGTGGTTCCATTATGATTTATTCTTCAGCAGTTGGGTCACTCTCAGTTTTAGCTATCTGTAAAATGAGATTTGCAACGAGGCCACAGTTCCATTAAGACTCAAAAGCACTTTGAAATTTTAATGAGAAGTGCAGAATATTCAAATTAGAAAATCCAGGGGTTCTGTGCTTATTTGTGCCCATCTTCCACAGTAAGTGAATCCTGACTTGGAAATGTGATACGTACGTTGGCTTTAGAGAAGCCATTTCTCAAGTTTGTCCCTCTGAAAATAATTGATCCTGAGAAAGCTGCTTCCATTTAGTAGTGAGAGTAGGAGCTTTCCTGTGTTGCATGGACAGGGTGGGAAATAGATTGCAGGAGAATGTGTGGGCACACTCTTTGCTAGGTTTCCACATGTGTTAACTTGGGAATCAGCTTACCTGCACTAGGTGTATTCCTCAACACGTGCAGGTGGTGAACTCATTGCAATCAATAGGTCGTCAGAACAAAATGAAAACAAGGCAATTTGACTTTCCTTTGCCAGGATTATTCTAATGTCAGTTAAGGATGCATCTTCCCATGTTGCCCCCCCAAGAACCTTGTTTCTGAGGTCAGGTTTTAGGGTCCCTGAGCGCTTCTGCTTCATGAACCCCTGAAACACTTTCTGTCACTGGGGAAACTGATACTGTTGCGTGTCCCTGACCTTCGTCAGTCATTCCTTGAGGACTTAAAATAGTGCATTTACAGCCTAACAATACTGTTCTCACACCTTCTCAGGGTCTGGAGGTGTACATGAAGAACAAAGAGTTCCCTTCTCCCTTTGTACTCGACGAAAGCAAAGTGGAAATGCTGGAAAATTTTTGAAGTGCGAACCCTTTCCCTCTCAAATCAGTCCATGTTTGTCAGATCCATTATAAGAACTGACAGTACTAAAATGTCTCATATGAAGTGCATTATAAAAAATACTGCTCTTCAGTGTCTGATGCCAAACCTTTGCAGCAGTTGCAATTACAGACGTGTGAACTCCCCAGTTCTGTTGGTAACTTTGAAGGCGTTGCCTTTTACCTCAGTCTGTTTTGTATCCTTGGATGTGAGTGTGGATTAACACTTTCTGGGTGCTGAACAGATCCTATATTTCTAATTTACTGTTGCATATGAATATGGAAAAGAGCCAGTCAAGGCCTGATAAATCAGCTTTGCCTTCAAGAAGATTCAATTTCTTCTGTGCCTTGTTAGATACCTTGTTTGTGTGGGTGTGGTTGTTTTTTTGGTTTGGTTTTGTTTCTAAATCATGTGCACAGCTGCAGTCAGTTTGAGGTCTCATCCTGAAAAGTATGGAAGGACTTTGGATACTGAAGTTTTCTCTCCAGTGGTCAGAGTTTTCCCTAGAAGAGAACACAGGATTAACTTCCTGCCATGGTTAAAAAACAGTGCATTTCTTCAAAAGATTGTCCAGAATAGGATATACAGTTTTTTTGCTGCTGTGCCTAAGCATTGCTTGAGGCTTGGAGTCCAAAGTAGTACAGACTAGTTTTGTATCTGGGCTTGCTGGTGCCATGCCTAGACTGATTGCTCCTTACAGTTGTAATGACGTGGGCTTTTTAATTAAAAAAAAGAAAATATTTTCACAACCCTCTGCTCTTCCTGACTTTGACAGTTTTCCTTTCCATTTCCTGTTTAATATATACCATATCCCTCAGACAAGGCTCTCTTCAGGTACCTGAAAGTAGTAAGAGAAACAAAGCCCAGTGGTCGGATTTAATGCCCAGCCAAAACCAAAAAAACACTTACAGCATCAACAGGGTACACAGTAAAACACCAGCCTCCGCTTCTATAGTTTTTGCCCAGGTGATTTTCCAGCACTTTTTCACCTAGGAAGTAATTCCATAAATGCCTTTCTTTTAGATATGTTACTTACCATAATGTAAAGATAAGTGTCTGCTAATGAAGGACACTAAGTGTCAGAACATATGTAGTGTGTGAACTCAGCCCTGTTCAAGGGGTCCCAGTGTAGCCCTGACCCTTGACCCCCCCAGTGATTCTTCCTGTTCAGTTTTTGGACACTGCCCCAGAAAGCTCATGCCCATTTGATGCAGAACCTTCGCTGAGCATACCCAAGTCATTTCAGCCTTGGTGAGGATGCATCAGCTGCACTCTCTAGTGGCTGGCCTTTGCATCAGAAATATTCCATACTCTTCCCTTAAACATGGTGTTAGGGAAGGTAGCAAGAAAGATGGTTCCTCTGAAATGTTATTTCATACATCAGCTTCTACTGAGGAATTGCTTATGCTGTTTCATTAAGCATAATTAAGTTCCATGTCTTTCTGCAATTTCTGATGTGAAGCTCTATTCGGAATAATAGACAAGAGAATGGGGAAGTATAAAAATTACTTTGAGAGTAAATACAGTTTGTAAGTATGCTCCGGTCTTCCAAAGAAAGCATCTAAATGTCAACATATCAGAGTTTTTGGTTGTAAAGTGTTTCTGCATGAACTTGAGTCCTTTCACACATGCAGACCAGCTAATGACATCTCTGATTATCTCAGTTGGCACGTGCAGCCAGTAATTCACATTTTTAGTATAAATTAAGCATTTGTCCTTGTCACCGAATTCTGTAGTCTTTTTGCAGTGTTTCTATGACACATTCCATTCCTGTCAGTCAAGTTTTATATCTGAGAACAAATTGTGTTCTATATTTGTGAGTGTTACTCAGCACACCCTTCTTTTACACTGTGCTATGCTATAAAGATTTCTTTTACTTTTCTAAAGTTCTTTCTCTTTTGAAGCTTCAGTTTCCATGCACACAGAACAGAGCTGCTGACATGGTTTTCACGGTTGTTTTCAAGGAGAAGCTAAATTAGAATGCTGAATGCCTTGTCTCTTGTTTTTTTTTCTATGACTCTTCAGATTTTAAACTGGAACATAGAGACAATTTTGAGAGAACTTTACAAAAAGAAAAAAAATCTGTCTCGTATGTAATAAAGTCTTTGTATGCATTATAAAATGAAAAAAGTACCTGAAACAAGGGGAATGTCTGTAGTACTCCAGAAACTTCTGGACATCTAAGCATTTTTAAGAATAAAGACATTACCGTGATTTCTATGTTTGTTTGTCTGTGTTTATTGTATGTAAGAAAAGCACTTGTTGTCTCTGTCCCTATGAATGTTGTTACCACAGCTGTAGGATGGTGTCACTGGTGGTGCCAGCTGGAGGCTGCAGTGCCCACTCTTCAGATTATAGGGGCATATGGAACTGAGCAGAGGGTGATTGCTGAAGGGGGTTGACATTGTGGGATCTTTTTTTATCAGAAAACAGAACATTGTGTTCTTGTCTGCAATGCTGTGTATTTTTTTCCAAGCTTTTTAGCTTATTTTATTGAGGGGAGTTTAATTGCAGGTGGTGGGTGTCTTATATCAAGTCGATTTGAGTAATATGGTTCTGAATCAGTCTCACAGCTGGTGTGTAGGTAATGAGCACTCGCTGCAATGCAACTTTTACTTTGCTTTCCAATGAGAGGCACTTAAACAGGGTTCTATTTATAGCACAATCAGTAGGGAAAGACAGTAATACCTCACAAATGGCAGACTGCCCTCATTTGGGGGTTTAGGGCTGAACCCAGTGAACGTCAGAAGCAAACCTTCCTTTCTTACCTCTTTCCCTGTTTCTCTCTTGACACTCATGTGAAGGCTGCTGGGGATTTAAATATGTTTTTAAGTTACATGAATCATAGTTTCCTGTGATAGGAAAATTAATACTAAAAATGAATGCATACTTTAGGCATCTTAGATTATTGTTCTGCTTGTTTATATGCTGTTTGTATCTACCAGGATTTTTGATTAATTTTCTTAATATTGAAATATGCAGAAAACGCCAAGTTTTCAGTTTTATCTTGAAATCTACTGTGAGGTGGATTCCAAATGTAAAGGCTCAAATGATGCATGCTAACCTGCCACTTAGGCACAGCTGGAGGTGAATTCTGTGTCAGCACTTGGAGCAGCAGTCTCAAAGCAGCTGCTTCAATGCTGCCTTCTTCCTATTGGACCATGAACCTGAGCTAGTAGTGACTACAAACCCGGTCCTGCTCTGGCTCTGAATGTATACATCACTAAACAATGCTCTTCCCTTCTCCAGCTGAGTATGTCCCTCCTTTTTTGCAAGGAAGATGCAGGGAACTTTTATTGCAGGGGGAGTGATGCAGGGCTGGGGGGCTGTGAAGGAGCAGCTGAAGGAAGGAATTGTGTGGGATGAGTGCTTCCTGCTGCATACCAAAATTCAGTGCCAGGTCTTATGGAAGGGTTTATTTATACAACTGGCTGCTTTTCACCCACTCTGATACCTCCTCTCACAGATTCCAGTTGTCTACTCTCAGCCTCGTGTTCCCGCACTGCCTGCTGGAAAACTGTGTGTCTTGGTTTTTCGGTGGCAGGTGCTAAGGCCATCAGACAGTACGTCCCTGTCCTCTCGGAGGCAGCAGCACTTCGGGCTTTTCCCTGGCCCTGCTCACTCTCCAGGTGGGCGGGAGGAGCCGCCAGTGTCCGTGCCCCCTCCCCGGGTCGGGGAACAGTGCTCTCTGCCGGGGCTGCGCCTCAGCACCGCGGCCTACTCCCAGCTCCATGGGGACTTGCAGGCCATTTACTGAGTTGATTTTCCTTATGAACTCCCACATGCACGTCTTCATTTCCAGTTCTTCCACGCCAATGAGTCTGTGACTGGTCTCAATGTTGTATTCTCACGACACTGGAGAACAGCGAGGATTCCCAGCCTCTCCTTCGCCTCACTGCCCAACCTGGCAGCTGCGGTCCTCGCTGGGCAGGACGCGGTTCGGCGAGTTTCGCCGGGACAGCGAGAGGCAAGGGCAAAATCAAGGCAGCCCCGAGCCTGAAGCCGGAACCCGTGAAGTAGGTGGGGGGGTCGGGTCGGGCCCACCCCGAAGGCTGCGGCCTCGGGACGCCTCAGCGAGTAGGCAGCGCGGGCTGAGACATCCGCCTACCCGCCCGCGAAGAGGGCCCGTCCCGACGGGGCTTTCTCAGGCCGGTGCCTCCGCGGGGCCGCCGGGCGCGCTAGATCCCGCCCCTCCCCGGTGCCACCGAGCGTGGCTGCGCCGGCGCCAGAGCGGCACCGGAAGCGGCTGCCGGAAGCGGCCGTTCCGTCCCGCGGGGCGATGGCGGCAGGCGGCCCCTAAGGCGCCGCCATGTACTCTGGTGCCGCTGCGGGACCGCCGCGCCGGGACTTCATCTCCATCACTCTCGGCCCGGACGAGGCGGTCGGGGTCGGCGGCTACAACAACAGCAAGGCTTGGCGGCGGCGCTCGTGCTGGCGGGTGAGGGCCACGCGGGGAGCTGTACGGTACCGGGGGTATTCCCGGGCTGGGTGTGGGGATCACCTGGCGATGCGGGAGGGATGTTGAGCGGTCAGGAGTGTCCCTGGGCTTAGGTGCAACTGGAGTGTCATGCGGGACCTGGCGTGGTCCCCCAGTTCCGAGTCGGACGGAGGCCACGGCGGGGGCCTGGGGCGGCCCCGCGCTGAGCTCTTCTTTCGGAGTGCTCGCGGGGCTGCTCTCAGCGGGGTAGGGGTGTGTAAGGCGCGGGCTGGCTGAGGTATCTACGTTATGTCTAAGTTTTCACGAACAAAGCTGGGACGGGGGCATACGGTAAAATTCTGTCCTCTGCTGGTGGACATTTTAGAGGCAACGTTGCGCTCTCAGGACAGGAATGAGGGGAGTGAGATTTGGTCTCTGTGACTTTTGTTGCCTGTCTTAAGGCTTAAGGGGAGAGTCCTGTCTTCTGCCCCAGAAGAGTAAAGGGAACAGTTCTGCGTTCAGTGTGAAAGCTGAGTGTGAGGAGAGGGGTCATCTGGCAGAGCTCTGGGAAGTGACCTTTTTTGCTTGTGGGTGGAATGGGCAGGCAGCTTCATGTTGGGATGGCAGTCTTGGGCTGGAGAGTCTTGTGAGTCAGAGGGACAAGATAACCCTTGTTGCAGGTAAGAGATGATGTATAATCACCTATAGAGGCTTTACAGGCCATCAGATGAAACATGAAGAGCTTGTTTAGGCACACAGTCCCACAGTTCTTTTTATGACCAGCTAGAGAAATATGGGCCCAAGTCATCACCCTTCATTTTATCCTTATTCTTTGTGAGCAAAAAACCAGTGGTGGTGAATGCCCTCGTGTGTTCTTGTTCCTTACTCCTACCCGTTGAAAGACACCACAATTAAAGTTTCTTTTCCTGCCCTACCCTGATGAACTAGAGGGCTGCTGGATTTCAAGTGTCTTTCTGCAATGGGGAGAGGGTCATACAGTTTGCCATGCAGGCAGAACTGAAGATGACACAGTGGGACCAGCATCTTGCAGTGTCCACAGAGAAGGGTGTACAGTGTTCAACAGTGCAGGTGGAAGGCAGGGAATTGCGCTGTGGGACTCAGAGTTCATTGACAGTTCTGCACTGACACATTCCTGGCCTCTGGCTGTTGTTAAGAGGATGAGGACTGTGGGAAGTACTGTGTGGTTTGTGGGAAAGGTCGCTCCCAAGTGTAGCATTGGCAATGAAGTTCCCTCTCGGTATACCCAAGCCAGAAAGCCAGAATTAGTGAATTTCAGGAGGACTGTTGAAAAAGTAACAGTGACAATTTAGCCCTTAATGTTTAAGTCCAGCTTCTCTATATAAATGGAGGCGAATGTACATTGGCCTCTTTCAGGTTAATGTAATTTGCTGGTTTTTTTTTCAGTGATTGTTGCATATAATCTAGTGTTAACAATACATTTTTGCCCAAGACTAAACTTGAAGAGATTGTGTGTTTGTCTTGTTTGTTGTTGTGTTTTACTTCATTTTCACATTGCTGCAGGTTGGTGGCTGGTTTTTTTTGTGGTGCAGAACTTGTTCTGTGTGACAGTTCCCATGCTTGTTAGAGCCAGGGTACCTGACTTCCCTTTCACAGATTGACAGAATATTCTGAGTTGGAAGGGACCCACTATTTAAGCAAATGGCCCATATGAGGATTGAACCAACAAATTGTCCATTGATTGGTGCTCAGCTTATTTTGAGCCTTTCTTCTTTGCTGCAGTAACATTTTTAGTTTTCCTACAATTTTCTTCTGTTTCTAATTTTGCATGTGCACTCTGCAATCCCACCCCAGCCAGGAGGAAAGAGGCTTTTGGCTGATTTCCCAGTTGATAGTTGGGCAGTTGCTCAGGTCATTCAGTGGAGGTTGTGATCAAAGTCAGCTGTAGATGAAGCTTTCTGGGAGTCTTGGCATTTGGCAGGTTCTGAGGTTCTTGCAGCAAGTGGCTCTTACGTTTTTGTGAGCTTCTTGTGCCTTGTGCTAGCTGGTTGGGTTTCAGTTTTCTTTGTCATCAAAGAAAATAAGCAATGGATATATGCAGTTGGAAACAGGGTAAAATTAAACCTACTCAATTTTGTGAATGAACCAGTAAGAGTTTAGTTTTAGCCACACAGGTTCCTAATGTCATGCTAAATATTCTTTCTTTCACTTCTTTTTTCTTCTAAAGAAATGGAAGCAGCTGTCCCGACTCCAGCGGAGTGTCATTCTCTTCCTGTTTGTGTTCTTGGCACTGTGTGGAGTAATTTCGTACACAAGCATGGGCGAAGCATGGAAAAGTATGTGTTCTGTACAGCTCGGGATTGCCAGATGAGGTGTTTGTTAGGCGATTGTTGTGGGTCTTATAACCAGTTTTAATTTCCATTGGTAATGACTGGGTGTATTCATTAAAATGCATTTCTGAGCTGATTTTATGTGATGTTTGAATGATGTAATGCTTAATCAAAAATATTTTCTGTATGCCTCTTCTTTCTTTATCTTAACTAGAGCAATGTTTTGTTTTAGCTGATGTCCTGGTTTCAGCCAGGATTGTTAATTTGTTGAAGTAGCTGGTGGGGGGATGTGGCTAAGGCCTGGATGTTGTTCTGTACCCCCACAGTCATTGCTGGGCATGGGAGAGGGGAGAAAAGGACTCCCTGTGCTGGGGGAGAAGGGGTTCCTTCAGGTAGGGAAAACATGGCAGGGGCAGCTGTCTGTATTCATGCCTGTGTAAATAGTTTCTTTTTCCTATATCTTTTGTTATTAATACTGTTGGCCTTACTGTTTCTTATTTCATTGCTGTTTCCAGTAAATTGTTCTTATCTCAACATGTGATCTTTTTGTGCCTCCAATTTTTAACTCAACCACACCAGATGGAGGGGGAGGGAAAAACAGACAAGGGAAAGAGAGTGGCAGTGTGATTTTTGTGGTTTCAGGGAGCACTGAATTGGGGAGTCCCATTCCTAAACTATGACAATTAAGATTTGGAGGTTTTGAGTGTGGTTTTTTATGATGTTTGTATGCAGATATGGGTAGCTCAAACCTAATCACTAGAACAAAGTAATCCTCTCTTGGTTTTGACTGCCTGTCAGTTTAGAAATTCCAAGCATTTGTGTAGTACTTACACACATTTACATCTGATATTATCTTATTAATTGTATTGAAAAACTGAAATAGTATCAGTTTCAAAAATCCCCATGTGCCTTTTAGCAGCCTCCTTTTATATTAGGGAGAGGATTAATGCCAAAAGGTGTTTTGTATCTAACAATCAGTGTGTGTTTATCAATGTATTGTGAATGTGAACAGTTTTTGGAGGTGCATCTACTACTCGAATACAGCAAACTGTTGTAAATTTCTAACTGCAGCCTTAACTGTTGATTCCTTGTGCTGAGTAGTTTTGTGTGTCTAGGTATAACAAACAAATCATTGGATGATCAGAGAACAGAACAAGAAATTTCTAGATTAAAGCTGGCAAATCCAGCTGTTCTACCAGCACCCCAGAAAGCAGATGCCAACCATGGAGACTACCCTGAGCTTTCACTGCAGGTAATGCGAGAAGAAATTAGTTTTCTAATGCCACAAAAAGTTTGTGAAGGCAAACAGTGCTTGGTTCCAACAGTTGTTGTGGAGGAAGGAGTTAGAACTTGCAATAAAAGTATGCTCTTGTTGGAATGCTGTCTTCTCAGGAAGGGTTTTGGTGTAGTATTTCTTGGCTTTATCTTTTTTACTGGCATGTTCTGCATGCTGTTTTTTACTCACTGCTCTGCCTAGGAGTGCCAAGACTTTAGCTCAGAGTGACCTCTTACTTGCAGCTTCACTTGTGCTGTGTGCATCAGTCTCCACTCTTGTGAGGAGCCTGGAGTCGTGGTTTATCTGGGAGCTTGAGAAACAGCATCAGAAAGAGCAGATGATAGGAGATTTTGAAAGGTTGCATTTGTGGGGAATGCAATGGGATAGGAACATCAACTGGCTCTGCAAATTAGTGGAGCAAAGGAATACTGATTACCATGTTGTTTGTCATGGATTTATCTCATGAATTCGGGGATTTTCAGTTAATGAATACAACATTTTGTATGAAATCTTTCCTTCATCATACAAAAATGTACATGTATTACTGTATAGTAATTCTTGGTATTTACCCTGGCATTGTGGAAAATTTTTTTTGCGTTCTTTTTGCTAATTCTCATAAATTTACTGTGCCTAGTAAAATGGAATCAAATACCTTTACAATCCTTTGTCACTGCCTTGTGTTAAACAAATACCTGGCAGCAGTAGAGGTAGTTTAGAAGTAATTTATCAGTGTAAACTTAAGAACTGGATGATTTTACCAAAAGTCTAAAACAAACAAAACCACAAAGTGTTTAGCATACTTTCCATTGAGGTCAGAATTCGCCTGCTGCAAAACAAACAAAGATTTATCTGAATTTATGCTTAATACTGAAATGATGTTGATCTATGGTTTGAAATTTTACCATCTCTACCACTTAGCAAGCACTGGTTTTTTTCCTTTATATTCTCAGAAGCCACCCAAACTGCCTCATGTTCGTCGTGGTCCTTCCAATCTTCAGATCAAGGCACCACAGAGAGACACAAGGCTGAAGACCCGACCTGATACTATGAGGGCTGTAGAAGAGCTGGTTGAAGTGGATAAAGTAGAGAAAACAGAGAAATCCATTATCAGGTAGAAACATTGCAGGCAAGGTACAGTGCTTCCCCCTTGCCCCCGCCAAGATCCATTGAGTGTTGGAGTGAAAATTTTCAGGGCTTTTTGTTGTATGTGTCTGAGGTTATTTTCTTTCTTTGCATGGGTTTGTTCTCAGGCCTGGCCTGATAGCTGCTGCTATTACTAGGCTGATAGATTTACTTTTGATGAATGAGTAGTTTCTCTGATTTTACTGTTTGCATCACACAGCTGTAGAGGGTTTGAAGCCCTGTGAGGCTGCCTGTATTTCTAATGCACTGAGACACTCTTAATGTTAAGGATGCTCTGTGTCCAGAGGTTTCTGCTGTTTGTTGTAATAAATGTTAATGTAACAGTATCAATATAATAGTGCTGCTACAAGTGTTTTTGTCCTAGGGCAGGTTTGGAAAGTGATAGCAGTGTCAGTGCGGCTTGTGGGTTGGTGCCACTAAACACAGTGGGCCCAGGTCGACCAGGCAGAACCAATGGATGTGTACATAATTGTGTGCGTGTAACACCATGTGCGTACTTCTTTCTTACAAGATATCTCATCCATTGTACGGATTTAGTAGTATCTTTAACAGAAGGTCCGTGCTTCTATGGTTATGGAGGTGTTTTGTTTTGGGAATAAGTGAAGGAAAGTAACGAGGATATAGAAAAGACCACTAAAAGTTCAGCAGAGGTTTTCAGGCTTAGAACACAAGGCTTGGGGGTTTTATGTGTTTATGTTCTCTTTAGCACTGGCTCACATGATCTGATCATAGCATCAGAACTGTGTCTGGCTCAGCATTTTGGCTGTCAGTATGGTCTGAAAGTGTTTTATTGTTCTGCTTTTTCTCGTGCTGTAACTCACAGAGTTAAACAGGTGCTAACGAGAACTTATGAGAGCAAGGAAAGCATAGTGAAGACTAGTTACAAATTTAAAGAATGAGAGTAAGAAATGAAATACGGCATTTATCTAAATCAGAAGATATGCTGACTGTAAACAGTATAGACTTTAAAGGTCCTGTAATCCTAGTTCCCTTAGGAAGCATATAATGGCCTCAAAGGCAATACACCTATATATTAAATGGTATGGTTGAGATTGTTTGGTCTTGATATGAACTTGGCTTGACTTGAAGTCCATTCTGAAAGACTTCTCCTTCAGGAGATTCTTCTTAAAAACCTGTAAAAACTGATTTACACATCTGTGGTGGCAGAGAAGGCTTGTGATCCCTTGATAGCAAAGTTAGCCCTTTGAGTTTCTCATCCTGACTTTGGTGATCATTATTTATGTGGTACTATTTAGCATTAGTAGCTACTGTGGTCATTTCAGAGCCGGTAGATAAAAAAATTGCTTATAATACAGCATTTTCACGTGTTTGATTTATTTTAAGAAGTTTTTTATTAAATTCCATTGCCAAGATATTTAATGGAATTCCAAGAGCTTGTAACACACATTTCTTAAGTCAAGTAAAATTCCTCTGCAAAGAAAATATCTTTGAACAGAAAACTTACCTAGTGGGCAACATGGCTGTTTTGATCCTTGATACAAAATCTAACTTCTGTTTTATCAAAGTACTGTGTGATAAAGGAAATGCAGAGATAAGTCCCATTCATTTGCATGATTTTCTGTGACCAAAATAAGTCTTAATTACAGTCCCTTGTGTTTGCAGCTGGAGAGGAGCAGTGATAGAACCTGACCAAAGCACTGAACCTCCATCCAATAAAATAACAGAGCCAGAAAAACCTTCATCTGTGGAAGCTGAAGACCAGAAAGAACCAGGTAAATAGGACAGCTAATGATACCTTTTTTTGTTTGTTTTTATGGTTTAAGTTGTGCAATTTCTCCCCATACACATTTGTTAATTTATTTAGATTAAAGGAAACAAAAAGTGTAGGAGAGATTGCTTGCCTAGAACATCCTAGTTTTTCAGTGTTCTTATTTCACTATGCCAGCCTTCATGCTTGTTTGTTTTCAGAATTTGAAAACAAATTTTAGAGACAAATCTTCAAAATATAGGCTCTGGGAGTAGGCAGAACAGGATAACCTAAAGAAGGAGGGCATAAAAGAGACAGCTTCCTTTTCAGCTGTGCCTTTCCTTTTGTTCTGCAAATACAGGGAAAGTGACTTCCTCCCTGAACTAAATGGAACTGCCTTTAAGGCTCACCAGAAAGCTGCAGAAATTCTTTCTGAAGTTGCTGTGCTTGTGGAACAAAGAATCTGTTCATTTTTCTGGGTTCAGAAAAGAAACCAGGAAGTTCTAGTGTGATAAGCATGGCATATTTCAGTGTGATGTATTTGCACTTTTGCAAGCTTAATATTTATGAGGTTAAGTTGCTTGGTGTTTCCTACTCTAGAAGTTGCTGTTCATAATTTTTCAAAATTACAGCTACCAGCTTGAAATTTTTCATGTTCAATGTATAACATAAACTCCACTTCATGGCAAATTGCAAGCAAAAAAATCAGTACAACTATGGAAAAATACATGGTTTTGCCAAGATGAAAAATTTAAATTTTCTTTCTATTTTGGTACTAAATAGAAAGTTCAGTAGAAATAATTTTGTAGGACTGATTTTGAATTTAACAGAAAGTAGTTAGTAAGAGAGGGAAGATGAAAAAAAATGTTGCGTGTTGAATTAACTGAGGTTTTTATTGTTAAGCATATGTATTCAGCATCTGAATCACCATGGATCTTAATCTGGTATTTCCTGACTTTCATCTCTTTGAGCTTTAGTGATATGCATCTACAACTGTTCATGTGATTATTTTAATGTTTTATTTGCAGAAGTGACAGTTTTGTTGCCAGGGAGAAATCTGTTTCCACTAGGCTGAATTGCTGACTGGACCCACTGACTCGTTATTCTGCAGAGGAAAGTCTGTTCTGAAAAGAAGTGTGAGGGTGGTTTTTCCATTGCACTGATCAGTTAGTTTGGAAGAAATTTTATTTTCGGTGGAATGCAGTAAAGTGGTGCGTAGTAGAGTTCCATCAAGTGCCCTGCAGAAGTTATGAGCAAGGTGCTGTTCCTCCTTTGCAGTGCCCATCAATGAGCGCCAGCTGGCTGTGATTGAAGCCTTCCGCCATGCCTGGAAAGGGTACAAGGATTTTGCCTGGGGCCATGATGAGCTGAAGCCTTTGTCCAAGTCCTACAGTGAGTGGTTTGGACTTGGGCTTACCTTAATTGACGCCTTGGATACCATGTGGATTTTAGGCTTGAAAGAAGGTAATTTTTCTTCCTCTTCCATTTTTTTCCCTCTAAAATAATTCCTTAATTTCTCTTCAGGCAGTGCATGTTCAGAGTTCTTTGAAGGTAATATTTATTACATGTGGCCTATAAACTTAGTTTTCCTGTGAGTGTAAATACATACATACATATATATGTGTACACAGTATATATATCTGGTAGAATTTGAGGGATGTTTTACTAAAGTTTCTGGTCTTTGTTTCTGTACTAAAACCTCTGTGCCATTATACAGCCACTGGTGGCTTTCTGCCCATCACTCTTGGGTAGTTTGCCTGTATGTTCCTCGCTTGTGTTTTATCACACCTAATATCAGTATTTCATACATGGATTTAAGAAGGCTGTTTCTGTAAGGAATCCATGGGTGGAGAAAGGGAGTGCTCAGTATCTCTTTCCTGAATTGTTTTGCTGTATGTATTTTTGAGAGTTATTCTGGAAATGATGATGTTGGAAAACTTTTGAACAGATCTTAAAAACTAAGCCAAAAAATTTTGCAATTTTGTTGCAAAAAACTTAAATGCTTAATTAGTGTTTAAGACCATTTTTATTGTTGTTGGTTGTTTGGGTTGGTTGGGTTTTTTTTGGTGATGCAGAGGGGGTTTTTTTAATGTATTTAAAAATGTCTGGAACTGTATCTGTTTAACCATGGTAGATAGCCACCTTTGTAAACTTCTATTAATCTTGCAGCTTTTTTGGTCAAGATAGGAAGAAGAGAGCTTCCAGTGAGAGTACAATAAATACTCAAAATATTTCATGGTTCTGTCTCTTCCACCTTTGAAATTTGGGTAAAAAAATATGTCACATGTGTGCCACTCTAGGCCTGAGCAGGCTATGTGGAAGTTTAATCAAATTGTCAGTGTGCTGCCCCTTTTTTTCCTAAAATACTGTGAACTAAGTAGAGTTTTTAAAATAAATGATTAGTATTAGAGATGTGTTGAAAATGGGTTCTTGATGAGGCTTTTTTCTATTTTATATCAGTTGTGCTGACTGCCTTAGAGAGCTCCTGGGGTTTCTTCGGAATAACAAATGCTATGTAAATGCAAGTTCTGTTTGAGGCTAGTTTTTCTTATCAGCTGATGAATGCAAAAGCAGAGAATTCTGCCTTTGCTGTTGTACTGCTGACAACACTGACTGGAGATTTTTAGTAATTCTTCTCAATGTGCCAAACATCCTGTATTTGCCCAGCATCCAAGACTGGAGGGTGCAAAGGCATCCATTTGCTTCAGAATTCATCTCCTAAGGAATGTGTTCAATTTCTGTCAAATGTTGTTCTGCTGCTTCTCACAAGCAGGAGTTTCCAGAAGCTGAGAGATCGCTGAAATAGCTCAGCCTCCAATTGTGAGGGCTCAGCTGACTCACATGCACCATGAAGAGACACCCTGTGCCAAAGCAGTCATTGAGTGATGCTGCTGCTAAGCTGGTTGATGAACCTAATACAGCTTTTCTTTTAATCTTTCTTTTGAATTAGTAGTGTGATAACCATTTTTGTTTCTAGAGAAAAATATTGCAACGTCTTGCAGGAAGCAGGTTCCTGAGGACATTGCTAGACTACAGCTGTTAACTGAAAATGTTACCTGTTATCTTGGTAGATAACAGCTTTGGTTGAAAAAGATTTAATTAAAACAATAAGGCTTTGTGGAAGTGTAACTAATTATCTGACAGGTCAAATGCATGGATTTGAAAGATTTTAATTTCTGGACTATTTTAATTAAAAATTCCTCTATTTCTTCTTTTCTTAAACTATTAAGGACTTTCTGTTTTGGTAGATATTTCTGTCTGTATGCATCTGTGGTGTGTGCTGAATAAGAATTAAGCCAATGGTAATGAAACTTCTGCCAGTATGTGCCCTTCATTTTAATTTTCCACCTAAAATTATCTCTGTAGACAAACACAAATAACTGTCATTGATACATGGAGTACTCATTTCTTTAGTTGTTGGAACATGCGAGAAGTTTGTAACTGAACTACCTTTTATGCTTTGCAGAGTTTGAAGAAGCAAGAAAATGGGTAGCAAATGATTTAGTATTTGATAAAAATGTGGATGTGAACCTATTTGAGAGCACTATCCGTATCCTGGGTGGCTTGCTGAGCACCTACCACCTCTCTGGAGATAGCCTTTTCCTGGAAAAAGCTGTGAGTGACTGGCCTTACAAATGAAACTGGGTTTTTTATTCCATACTGGACAAAGTTGAGGAATGATTCCTCAGAAACTTAAATGTTGCTGCTTTTTAACAGTTTCATATTTAAAGTGATAGGAAAGGCATTTGCCGTTAAGCTTTGAAGCTGCACCTCTGCTCTGTACAACCTCAAAGCCTTGCTGTGTTTGTCACCTCTTGTATGTCTGCTCTTCTGATCAGTGGCTGACCATCATAAAGTTCATGAAACAAAGGAGGAAATAAATGATTGGCAAAGAGTATTAGTTGTCTTTTGTTGCCCTTTCTGTGTGTCTTAACAGCATCAGCCACCTCATCAGATCAGCAAGATCAGCCAGTGACTGCATGATAGGGATTGCAGCCTCAGACGAGGCCTGCAGTGCTAAGGACAAGGTGGAAACTCTGCTCATTACTATGAATAAGTTAATGACTTTCAAAATTTCTTCAATTGCTTGCATCATCTAAAACTAAGCTGCTGTTCTATCTTTTTCTGTCTGCTTTGTGAAGAAAATCTCATGGGATGTGCATGTGTATATATGTATTTTTTGTTTGTTTGTTGTTTTGTCCTGTGCTCCTGGGTTTTCTTTAGAAAGACATTGGAAACAGGCTTATGCCAGCATTCAAGACCCCCTCCAAGATACCATATTCTGATGTCAACATTGGTCGGGGCACTGCACATCCCCCTCGCTGGACATCTGACAGCACTGTGGCAGAGGTGACCAGCATTCAGTTGGAGTTTAGGGAGCTCTCTCGTCTGACTGGAGATGAGAAATTCCAGGTATGGAAGAATCAGTTGATGTCTCTTTCTTTTTCCATTCCTCTGGAGCTCTACCACTGACTCTTCATCAGTACTCATGGTCTCAGGAGTCTATAAGTTATGATAAATAAACTGTGAAGCTCTAGACAAGGGTCTTGAAACTCAAGACAAAAGAAACAAAATATTCCATTATTTTATTGAATACCAATAGTAGTGGAGATGAGTAATTATTTGTCTTCCTCAGAAACAGCTTTTAACTGAAAAAAAAATTCTGATTGTGGTTTCTTGATACCATTTTCTGTATGCAGAGAACAACATTTAAATGTTACCATCCAAGGAACTAAAATGTCACTCACTCAACATAAGAGTCTGAGAGCAGGTCACCATATAGGAAAAAAGTTAGTTGAAATAAAAAGAATTTCAGAGAAAATAATATTTTCCACTTTTCTTTTTGTTTGCTGATGTTATTATTTTGAAGTGTATCCACAGCTCAGTGTTGAAGAATGCAGTAATTTAAAGAACCTTAGCTTTTGCTGAATTGATTCATGTAGTTGTTATTTTTGCTGGACTTCTGCTTTGCAAGTCTGAGTAAATCTGAGTGCTGTAGTACTGGCTTTTGAGTGGGCTTGCCTTCAAGGAAAGGAAAGAGTTATAATTGCTTCAGAGTACTTGAACATACCCAGAACATCGTATTTTGAGAGTTCAGAAGTCTGAAATCTTGAATTCAGTATATTGCTCTGGCTGAACTTGATGTCCCTGATGCTTTTTTGGGGAAGCAAAGTTACAGATTTGTTACTGGACTATAATGACTAGACCTCATTTATACTTAAAATTTATATTTGCCATTTTCTTTCCTGAAGAAAGCTGTAGATCAGGTGATGAAGCATGTTCACACCCTCTCAGGGAAAAACGATGGCCTCGTGCCTATGTTCATAAATACCAACAGCGGGCAGTTCACCCACCTGGGGGTCTACACTCTGGGAGCCAGAGCTGACAGCTACTATGAGTATCTTCTCAAGCAGTGGATTCAGGGTGGAAAGAAAGAAAATGAGTAAGTTCTTTACAGTTCTCATATTGGTGTGGTAATTAGGTGAGATGTAAAACTCTATTGTAGCTGGTTGCTTAAAGAAAAATAATGCATGTGCCCAAGGGTCAGCTGAACTTACTACTGTTTTTAAAAGCAAGCTAAGCAGAAAGACCTGTGGTAACTTGATGAAAGAACATGAGGAGAGTTAGCCTTAGTCTTAAAACTCCCTCTCCACAAAAACCTTTTCTTCCTTAGGTCATCAAATGTGGGGAGTGTCACAGACAGGATATGAGAATTAAGTCTTTTCAATACATATTGAGCATAGACACTTCTGAAATACTGTGGGCATTTCCTTTCAACAGCGATGTCTATGTTTGTTCTGGATTCATTAGTAAAAGGAGACAGAAGTTTGGGGTTGGAAGGGATGTTAAAGCCCATCCTGTCCCACCCCTGCCATGGGCAGGGACACCTTCCACTAGACCAGGTTGCTCCAAGCCCCATCCAACCTTGCCTGGGACACTTCCAGGCAGCCACAGCTTCTCTGGGCCATCTGTGCCAGGGCCTCCCCACCCTCACAGCAAAGAATTTCTTCCTAATATCCAGCATCAATCTACTTACTTTCAGTTTAAAGACCCTTGCTCTATCACTATGTGCCCTTGTAAAAAGTCCCTCTTCAAGTCTCGTATGCTTCTTTTATCTGTAATGCATTAGTGGAAGACTGTTGCAAGAAGAGGAGTTAAACGTGTTGGAAAAGAAGCTTTCCTTCAAGACAAGTCTGCATATAAGCCAATTATGTTAGACCTTGTTAATTTCAAGGAGTTCAATACAGACAGAGCAAAAATGTGCCTCTTGGAGGCATTTCTGTGTGTCAGAGCAGATGCCTTTCTGCAGAAAGTTTTCATCACTGCTCTTTCCAATTCTTACCTTACTGTGCATGAAAACCAGTGTCTTTGGGACCACAGCGGTATTTTGTGAGCCTCACAGTCACCAGGTTGTTTTCCATACAGAAAGTACCTGAAAACAAGGAAATAGGAAATTAAGTACTGTGAAACAATGTTTCACAATGAGAAAGGTCGGTTGGAAAAGATTGCTCAAACTCTTCGAATCTCCCATCTTTGGATGGGAGTAGGTACTAAAAAATTGCTTAGATAACCACTCAGACAATCTGATGTAATTGAGTCTGCCTCAGAGCAGAGGGTTGAAGTAGAGACCTCCAAAAGGTCCTTCCCAGCGTAGATTTTCTGTGATTTCAATAACCCTGCATCCAAGGATTTTTAAAATAAAATTTGGTTATTGCCTAGAAACAGGGACAGGTGTTTTCTTTAATATTTGAATAAGTACTAAAGTATTACTATTTACTTTTCAAGTAAACCCAGTATTGCTACATGGTAGTGACAACCAGTTAATGTCATGTTGATGGTTACTGAGGGGTTTTTTAAGTTTTCACATTTAGTTAAATATTACTCTTCAGACTGAAGTGACAGTCGCCTAAAAGATTGTGCTGAACATCAGCTATGACGTGCATGTGAGGTAAGTGGGAATGATTTTTTTCACAGGCTGTTGGAAGACTATATGAGAGCTATAGAAGGAGTGAAAAAGCATCTTCTTCAGAGATCAGAACCCAAGAAGCTTACTTTTGTAGGAGAGCTTGCTCATGGCCATTTCAGTGCCAAGATGGTAAGAAATACAACTGCAAAAGAAAACAGAAAAACTTATAAAATTTAAACAAAACCCAACACAGAGGCAAATGCAAAGCTTTTCCCTCTCAAAAAACCAAAACAAAAACAAAACAAAAGCAAAAAACCCCCACCAAACCAACAAAAACCTGAAACCCTAGATGATACATACATACACATCTGTCCATGTGTATGTATGTATGTACACACATGTGATGTACATCATCACATGTGTGATGGCAGTAATGAGTAACTGCCTTGTAGATACTAACCACATGTGCAAACCAGGAGCCTTCTCTGAGTTACTCTAGTAAACCCATTTTCTTCCTTCAAGACTGAACATTTTGGTGCTGGAATTAAATTTTCTTTCTCTTTTTTCCTTTCTTTCTGTTTTGGTCATAGAATTCCAAATTCCTGAGCTAATACTTATTTTACGTATTATTCATTTTCCGTAATTCAAAAATGTATGTAGACACTTGCATACCTGTGTTTTCAGATTTGCCTTCAAAAGAAGCAAGTCATCTAATATTGTATAATGGGCTTAAAAAAGAAATTAATAATTTTGGAGGTTTCTGTCCATTTATGACATCTTTAGTTTCGTACCTGAAAGATTATTGAGTAAAACAGTATGCTGTTTGCTGTAGGGAAAATGGATTGATCTTAACCCCCTGCTCCTAATTTATGCATTTTAAGATCTTTCAGTTAAAAATCTCATGCAGTACAGATATTGTATGTGCGTGGCTTGTCTGAAAGACATGTAATGTATTACTAATGTATGTATAGCTTTTCCTGCTGTAATATTTTTAAGATACTCAGTCCCAGTTTTCAGCATGTGAATCTGAATTTCCCAAAAGCGCTCCAAAAAACCTGCTGTAAGACCAGAGTTAGGGTTTTGGGTAAGAGGAGGCTGCCCGATCCCAAGATAGGACAGAGTTGAATTGAGACAGATTTTGCTTATGTGTCAGAACACTTCCTTCTGTTTCAGGGAGTCAGAATTTTGGTTTTAATCCATTTTTACTGTGTGAAAGGCTGGACACGTCTCTTACCCTGGCCAGCTGGAAAAGTGGGGGATGTTTTGCCTTTTATGTCTGTACGTACCTTTACAACCCTCAACTTCTTTAAGGACTGGACAAAGCTTTTAAACGACTGTACAGGGGCATCACAGTGGTTTACTACGTTTTTGGGTGATGAGACCTGAGCTTTGATTCTGAGTGTGAGAATCATTTAAGATCCCATATGTGACATTAATCTGCAGTGCTTTTTGATATCAGTGGTAGATTAGCCTCAGAATGAGGAGAACCTTTAGGTGGTTCTGTTGACACCCTGCATGAACTAATATGAAATGTATGCTTCTGAGAAACTAAAAGACACTCTCCTTCTCCTCAACATGACCTGAGACCTTTTTTTCAGAAACTTGTCATAAAAACACATTCTTGTACATTTTTGAAATTAATCATTTCTGTAATAATGCTGCCTGCCTCATGTTACATTACATCAGCTTGTTAAAAAGTTACCCTCAAGTTGTTGGTACCAGAAATGTGTTTTGAAGAGAAGAAAGAATAAAAAAATTAAAAAGACAAAGGTGAACTCAGGGACCCCCCCCTACATCCCCTTGCCATTTGATGTGTAACTTCTCAGTAAGTAAGAGTTGTCTTGCCTTGCAGGATCACTTGGTTTGCTTCTTGCCGGGTACTTTAGCATTGGGAGCTCACAATGGACTGGCTGCTGATCATATGAAATTGGCTGAAACTCTTATAGAAACCTGCTACCAGATGTACGCTCAAGTAGAGACAGGCCTGAGCCCAGAGATCGTACACTTCAACCTCCATGCACAGAAGGGCCACAAGGATGTGGAAATCAAGGTGAGCAGATAGCTGGCCTGAACTCCAGTTCTGTGATTTCTCCATAGCTCTCTTCTTCTGAGTTCTGTTGAACTCCCGGCATATTATTAGGGATGGAGTTTGTTGAGGAGCAGTTAATTCTCTTGCTGCCTTGCTTTCTAGCTGTACCCTAGGCTTTGGTTTTAGTTACCCCAGCAGTATATTTAGAAGCTGACTTATGTGTAGCAAACTCTTAGGAGGAGATGGAGATGTAAATAATTATTTTTCTCCCTGCATGTATCCTTGAGGAAATTCCCTGTATGAAATACTCTTGCCATTTATTCTCTTGCAGCCTGCAGACAGGCACAACTTACTGCGACCAGAAACTGTGGAAAGCCTTTTTTATATGTACAGATTCACTGGTGATAAGAAATACCAAGACTGGGGCTGGGAAATCTTGCAGAATTTCAACAGATACACCCGGGTAAGGCCAGATAATAATGACCTTGTTCTGTCAGAACTGTATTTGCTCACTTGCTTTCTAACACCAACTTTGAAAACATACTAAGTTTCAAGATTCATCAGATAACTCTGGGGGAATTCGTAAGTATATAGAGAAAAATCATTTTCTTACAGATGAAGATACCTTGCTTAGTCCATATAGTGAAAGAACTTGTATTACATTGATGAAAAAGTGAAATGCAGAAGCTGTAGGCAAGACTACCGAAGTGTTAGGATCTGTAGTTTTTAGACTTTGCAAGCTGAGGAGGACATGGCTGGATTGAAAGAACTCTTCGATTAAAGTTGCCAAAGAAAAGAAATTAGGACAAAATGGCATTAATGGTTTAATAAAAGGTTTTTCTATTCTTTCTGACTGCGGTGCTTGTGGAGATGTCACTGATATTCTGTGAAAGTGTGGCACCAAGTATCAGCGGTCTGTTCTTAAGAGAAATAGATACAAGGCTTGGGCCAGCTCTAATGTAGAAATCGCTGGTTCCTTTCTGTTTATTTGTTCAGAAACTTCAAAGGGATGTTCTTTAGACCTCTCTACCCTAAGCACAAATGGATATTTTGCTTCATTTATCATTGTGCTTTCTTTTAAAATGCAATGAATTTTTTTTTTCATCACTGAAGCTTTATATGTAAATGAAAACTAATTATGAAATGAAAAGCATGAAAACATGATGATCTGTTTCTTAGCACTTATCTTCTCCAAGTGCATCTGGATGTTCGGAAATAAAAAATGATTTTAGATTATGTAAAGATACAATTTTTTTTTGTTTTTGCACAGGTTTCTACAGGTGGTTATACTTCCATTAACAACGTTCAGAATCCGAGTAATCCAGAACCACGGGATAAAATGGAGAGCTTCTTCCTTGGGGAAACTCTCAAATACATGTTTCTGCTGTTTTCAGATGACATAGACTTAATCAACCTTGACAAATACATCTTTAACACGGAGGCTCATCCACTCCCTATCTGGGTGCCAGCATAGACTCTGCATCAGTGGATCTTCCAGTGGTGGCATTTTTATCTCCAAGTCACTTTACTTTTCAGGGTTGGAGGAGAGATGCTATAATGCACCTTTTTTGGCTTCAAACAACAAACAAAAGCTTGGGATAAGCATCTCAGTTTGAAGAAATTATGTTAGTCTTAAATCTAATCCCTGGTTCTGGGATGGGCAAAGCTGTGCCATATGAAGCTGGTATCCCTGGTACTGATGATGAGGTTCAGAAGGTAATTGTAGTGTGGACCATGACGTTCTTGGGACTCTGGTGACCCAGAACTCACTTATGTCAGTCTTACTAAATGCACATTAAACACTGGAAATGCCGCAAGTTGTCTTAGGGCACAGCGTTGTTCCTGGCGAGCAGGAATAAGCCTACAGTTTTCTGGTTTATTCTGGATTCACTGGAATACTGGATTACAGAGCCATTCCTTTGTCAGACTGTGACACTGGTTCAGGTGGAAAGAGGAATAAACAAAGAGCTGTAGTGCTGTCCCAGGGAGAAGTTGTCAGTATTGCTGCTGGTACTCTGATCTCATTCCAAATTCCCAAGCTATGCTGCATCACCTTAGAAGGAAGAGGCAGCAGAGCGTCTGTTGTATAGTGTCTTAGTTTTGTAGAGCACTTTGAACAGTCTATTCAAGCTGTGGCTGAAATGAATGGTGAAAGAGAATTTGCTGCTGGTTTGGCTCAAAGTGGTATATAATTTTGTAGAGGTATTGCAGTTTTTTAACTTCCTTCCAGGAATGCAGGAGATAATGTGAAATGCAAGTTAAACTATGTGTGCATTTTATATCTTATTTGCATCAGTTAGACTCAGGTATTCTGACTGAAAGCTGCTTTCTGACGTTGGACGCTGGGAAATCTTGTGAGCATATTAGGTATCAGCCTCCTTCCGTCCCTTCCTGTTCAGATATCACATTACTGGTGTTTGTTGACTCAAAACAAGATGACAACTGTACAGCAAAGTTCTTGTTATTCATAATTTCTTGGACCATGGGGAAATTTTCCGTTATTTTTTTCCTTAGTAGTACATTGGGTATTTTCAGCAGTAAGTGTTAAAAGCAGACAGTCTAAAGGTATTACAGCAGTTCTAGGCCCCAGTAGAATTGGAGAAATTCATTTCAGTTACTTGAGGACAAAGCAGACATAGGTTTTTTAAACATCTTACAGGAGCCCTGCGATCTTTCATTTTAATATGTGCACACTTACAGATTTTAAGCCATGAATTTGGAAGTGAGCTTTCTGGAGTGCTTTTCCTTTTGAATTTGGACTTGGACAGTCCTGTATTCACGGATAAGATCTCAGAAATGTGGTTGTTCGTATTTCCAGAAGAGGTTGGTCTCACTAAAAGTCTCTTTCCCCCATGGCACTGGGTGTCATGGGCAGGGCCAGGAGCTGCAGTCCCCACTAAATCCAGGGGTCCCTGGCCATTAATGGAGCTGACTGAATTTGACTCTAATGGTTCATTTTCTGGTGGTTGAGGGAGGTACTTTATAGTAATTGTAACCGTAGATTTGTAAAGTAAGATGCCTCTGTTTTATGATGGTCCATTCTGTTTGCTGGAGTTACAAGTTACTCTTGGGACCACTATTTAAGTCTTTTATGTAGTATTTATCATTCCGTGTACTAATGGAATTGGACAAATTTTACAAATTATTTAAATGCACATTTCTTTGTCATCAGAGGGACCCTGACGTGGGATTGACAGGACATGACTAGTCAGTGAAGAATGTTAATGTTCGTCCTGTTCACCTGCCAGCAGTAACTGAGCTTCTCACTTACAAGTGCAGTGGAATCCAGTCACTATGGCCTTTGGTTGCACAACTGATTTGCTGCCAAGGCTTCTGTTTTCTTTGTCACACAACAAATGAGGATAGTGCAGGGGAAATGTGGAAGGGAACACCTTCAGGTTTTTTGATTGTGAAGCAGGTTTGTGCTGCTGAGGAGCTGAGCTTTGGCTAAAAGCTAAGGCTTAAAATTGGAGACTGAAGAAAAAAATGAAAAATATAAATTCAGTGACACTATCCAGGTCCTGCTGTCCTGTGTTGCTTTGGCCTTGTGCCTTTGAACAAAGTGAATTTTGAACCTTTAATTATGACTGTGCTATGGATTGTAAAACTTCAGGGTTTGGTGTTCCACCCAGAGAGCTGCCTGACTGAGGCAAGAGATTTCTTAGAAAATGGAATATATATAAATGCTTACCAAAAGTCTTCTAGTTTTGAAGGTACAAAAGTCTTAATGTTAACTGATTGCACAAATGGGATTATGGGAGTCTGTGATACTTTGTTTGCCTTATGATTGGCTTGAGAGTAATAATTCATTTCCTGATGAGTTGAAGGAGAGAATAAACTTTCACTTTCCCAAACATGTCTTGTCTTTTAGCTGAGCCTCTTGGTCCAACTGATTTCTGTCTAGTTCCTCTTGGGATATGCACTCTTCTCAAAATGTGGCCTTACATTTTGTCCTCAGCCTTTAAACCTGAGGTTCAGATTGTTAGCTCTCATTCCCTTTGATAACAAATGCTTGTTTTGGACCCCTCTATCACGGGTGAAATAGCACAACCTAAATAATCTCAACAAAGCTCATCTGTTCTTTGTGTTCTTCTGCAGAGGTAATTTTAATTGCTTATTTATTTTTACTTCCTTAACAAGCTCTGAGCTCCACGGCCTATTTCTGTTCCATGGTGTGCTCTCCCGGTGCAACAGAAGCTCAAAGTTTCCTTATGGTTCTTTGTTTCAAAGCTTGAACTGCGGGGTCCATAACCCACTCTGGTGTTTCTGCATACTGGGACACTCCTGGCTTAAGTGTTGTGGGAAGGCCACTGCTGAGCCAGGGATTCTGTCCTTCACAATGGAAAGCCTTGGGCTTTCACTGAGAAACAGCCAGGCATGGGCAGAGCCACAGAGAACTGCAGGACTGTGGACTTAGGAGTCTCACACTTGGGGCTTTGAGCCACAGTTCAAGGAAATACTGACCGGTTTGCTCAAAGAAAATATAACAGATGGATGGGCCACAGTAACCATCTAATTCCTGAACTTTTGAAAGCTGAATTCTCACTGCAGGTCTTAGAAACTGTCAGTTTTGCAAAGTCCCTGGTGTTGGCTGACCCTTGTGTTTTGCAGGACTTTCATGTAACAGGCTTTTCAACATTGCAGGCCAAGCTCAGGTACAGCTCTATTTACTCCTCCAAAGAATACACCGTTTCCTGTTCCATGCCACTGTGATGTTGGCAGTAATGACCGATGAATACAGGAAAAGTTTTTGCAATAACACATTTAGTTTTGTGAAGTTTTCCTGCACTTCAGGATTTGTCTCAGCTGTGCTCTTTTAGAAATAACCCTGCAAGGGAATTCAGCTCCTGATTGCTAGTGCCACACTCACTATATTTAACAGGATCAATAAAACTAACATAATGGGACAACTCCATGAAGCTTTTGGCTTCAAGAGAAGGAGTTAAGATTTTTCTGACTTTGGATTTGGGCAGAAAGACTTAGGGTTTTTTGGTCTCTGAAATACTGCTGTCCGAAGCCTCTGTGTCCACTGGAGCCCAACCGTGAGTTCCTGCTCTTTACAATGTTCCAACCTTGGCTGCACTCATTGTGTCAGTAAATGATGATAGAACAAGTAAGCCTTTGTTCAACAATCTCACTGGTGCAGGCCTCAAGCACAGGGCCTGCACCCATGGTCTGGTGTGGGTCTGCTTACACACCATTTTTCTTGTGTGGCGCTGAAGTTAAAGCAGGAGCAGCATCCCCATGATGCTCAATATCCCCCCGTCGTGCTTTGGGGCTCCTCCCTTCAGCTCAGACAGCACCGCACAACAGGGTTTTCTTTTTACCTCCCATGCTTGCTTGCCAAAGGATTCAAAACATTATGGATGTTGGTGGCACGGGTGTCAGACTTCTACCATGATGCCTTTTACAGTGCTGCTATATAGTGTCCTGGATGTCCATGTGTATTATCTCTTTGCCATACTATCTGAAAGCCTTTGATATCAATCAAACGATGTGTGTAAGAACTATCTGTAAGAGGAAAATAAGAGCTCAGTATAGTCCCATAGAAGGGATTAAAAAACTCCTTCTGGAAGGTCAGCAGACACCCAGGCCTCCTTTCTCTCCAAAGCACAGTGGAAATCTTTGGGGACTCAGGAAATCTCTCCACTAACTCCTAAAATCACGGTAAAGTAAAATGAACTGAGGCAGCCAGTTGATTACCAGGAATTAATATTTTGGCAGTTATGCTAGTAACTGTTGGTGCTTAGTCAGTCTTAATAGCACCTGTTCATACGCAAAGACCCGCCTGGGAAGTTGAGAAGGAGCCTTTTTTATCTTCTTTGGTTATACTACCAAACCATGAAATTATATCACACCCTTTAATAAACTTTTATATCACACATTTTAATATATTTGTAATTGATTTTCAAAAGCTCTGAAGATGTCCCAGTGGAAGTGTGCTTTACTGGTCACTAATACACAGCCCTTGAGTAACAGCAGTGCACACCAGGATTCCTTTGTGTAAATCTTCATCTCAGCAACTGGAATCTCTTGGACAAGTTAAACTAAAACACCCCCACGCCACAGCCCTGGCTAAGACTGATAGTCTGTTTTAGATAACTGGTCAGTAGTGGAACTCACCATGGGCATGTCAGTCATGATCATACCTCTGCTTTTCCCTAGCAGAGGGAAATACTAGCCCTCTAGTATTTCCTTTTTCTCTAAAAATATTTTAGTTTGAACCTTAAGGTGCCTCATGCAACCATCCTGTTCAGGGCTGTGATGGATCTTGGACCTTCCAGGAAAGCTTTTCATATTGCTAACCTCTGTAACAGCCCATTCTGAGTATGCAAGCATGAAGCTCAGAAAATGTGGGTTTGGCTTCTGTCAGTCATTTGGCCTTTTGCGTTTCTTTTGATGCTCAAAGAGGTGTGGGTGGGACACTTCAGAAAAGGGAGTTCCCACCATCATGACAAAGGAGAGAATAGTGCAGCACAGCAGGCTGTACCCAGGGGCTGTGGGGATGGAAGAGCTCAGGGCCGGCTGCCTGCTGCAGCTCCTGCGCCCTCCTCCCGCACCATGCCTGCAGATATCACCCAACTGCTGATGATCCTGGCTTCAAGCTTGCGCACCTCGGTGACAGATGGGGGGTCAGCTGGGTTGTGTCCCCTAGGGAAAGCAGAACAGTGTCAGTTACTGGACAGTGGATTTTTGCCTCCCGCACAGGCACAATCTGTGATCTTAAGGACAGAGACTGACTGGTTTGTGCTTCACATTTATACTCTGGAAACCAAGTTGCAGTGTCTGATCTCCAGTGCAGTTGGGCAGCAGCCCCAAGCTTGCCCTTGCTGGCTGCTGCCCCCTCTGCTCCAGGCCTAAAGGCAGATGGCTAATGCCAGGAGGCAGTGGACTACTCCATTTGACTGATTGCTGCAGGCTGTCTCCCACTTGTGCCACCCCCTGTGCAAGAACACGATCTAATGACAGCTGAGTGCCAAGTTCTGCATAGCTCAGCATGCCTGGAGGCTGGAAGAGCCTTGTGTTGGGGAAGAACATCACTCTTCCACACTGGGATGCAGCAGCCTGGTACCCATCCTCTTTAGGAACAGGTCCTGTGCTAGGCACTGGTGAGGCCACACTTCAAATCCTGAGGTCAATTTTAGGTCCTTCTTCACAAATAAGACATTGAAGGGCTGGAGCTCACCTTCCAGGGAAGGGAATGGAGCCGGGGAAAGGTCTGGAGCACCAGGAGTGGCTGAGGGAGCTTGTGGGGGGTTCAGTCTGGAGAAAAGGAGACCCAGGGGGGACCATCTTGCTCTTTACAACTCCCTGACGGGACATGGTAGCCTGGTGGGGGTCAGGCTCTGCTCCCACGTAACAAGGGACAGGATGAGAGGAAACAGCCTCAAGTTGAACCAGGAGATCTTTAGACTGGATAATAGGGAAAATCCTTTCGTGGAAGGGGTTGCAAAGTACTGGAACAGACTGCCCAGGGAAGTGTTGAATCCACCCTCCCTGGAAGCATTCAAAAAACTTGTGGCTGTGGCACTTAAGGATATGGTTTAGTGGTGTACATGGTGGTGGGGTTGGGTTGATGGTTGGACTTAATGATCTTAGAGGTCTCTTCCAACCCCAACAACTCTGTGACTAAAATATCTCCTGGTTGTTTGGGCTGTGGCTTGTTGAGATCAAATACCCAGGGCATCAGGATTTTGCAGGCCAAAGGAGAGTTTGGCTACTTACCGGAGATCGAGGTGATGGGCACCTCCTTTAATGGTAAGTGCAATCAGTGAAGGAGTGAGGCTGCTGTTTATCTGGGAGGAGAAGGAGCAAATACCAATTTTCACCAAGTTACTGGGAAGAACTGGACATGAGTTCTGAAAAGTGGAACATGATCTGGGCAAGGCTGAGGGAAAGCATGGGAAGACATCCTTGGTACTGCTGGTATCCACAGCTAACAGTCTGAATGAACTGGATCACACAAATGAAGGGAATGTTTTCTACAAGGTGGGAACTTTCAGCTGATTCCAGCACAGGCAGTTGGAAGTTAGGTCTCCTTTGGGACCATGCACCCTAAGCAGCCTCTTCCTCCTCGGATTCCAAACTAGCCTAAAACACTGAGCTTCTGTATTTAATCAGGAGCTCAACTAACTCAAAGTCCAGTCTTGGGTCAGTTTTGGTTTTAAATTTTAGACTGGACACTGACAGCACTCTGAAGTTTTGTTGAATCTAAGCCAAGACATGTCCTGGTTCAGGTAGCTGCTCAGAACACCCACCTGGTCTCACCAAGTGTGCTGGGACTGGAGAGAGCCAGGAGCACATGGCCAGCAGCACTGAGACCACAACCACACCAGGTTGTGGTTCAGACCCTGGGTGTGAGGTAAGGAAGGTCCTGTTGTGTCTGCACTAGTGAAGCCACGTTTTTTCCATCAGTATTCCTGGCTGGTGGACACTACTCAATATGTCTGTCATTAGTGTCCTGAGATTCCTCAGCAATTCACCATGAAACAGCTGCTCACAGAGACTCAGGTTAAAACTGAATTCCCAGTGCTACTCTGAAAGGGAGGAGGGAGGGCACTAGGTCACCTGCAAAGGCTGCTCTGCGCTCAGGGTACAGGAGTGCACATGCTTACCCCACCTCCAGCCCATGGGTCCAAGTCTCCGTTTGAAAAAATGATGTTGCTTGCACTTTTCAGGTCTGAAATTCAGAGAGTTCATAATTGAGAGGTCTCCCTCCCGCCCAGTTATCCAAATGTGTTTGGCTACAGCAGCAAACATAGCCAAGAACAGAAAACATCAAAGAATTAAACAAATTATTGGTAGTTTTTGTTTTCCTCCTCTGTCCCAAAGAGATCTGGAAAGGTCTGTTTGGCTCAAGTCAGCACTTGGCTGTGATTTTCTGCCAGGACTCATTAGTACACTGTGCCTGTCCTCATGGGGCTCAGCTGGACAGAGGGAAACAGGGAGACAGCTACAGGGTAACACAAAGGGACAAGCAATCAGCACAACTCACCTTTTCCCCAAAAGTTTGTCTGCAGCCAGTGTGCTCGTGGCCTCACACGCCACTTGTTCCAACAGTACTGCTCACGCATAGCCTCCGTGAAGGGCATCTCAGGGAACATGTCTGTCACATTGTTACTGTTAAATGTTAAGTTGATCTCGGTGCAAACCTAGGAGAAGCACAAGAGACGTCATAGGGCAGGGGCATAGCCAGGACAGGAGCTGAAACCTGTTGGGAGCTCCAACCCCTTACCTGGTAGTCCCAAGCCTCTGCATCTGAGCCAATGCCACAGCCTGTGGGGTCAGCACAGGACTGGTACAGCTGGTATATGTCATAACACTGCGCCAAGCCAGAGGAGTTGTAGAATACCCCTGCCAGGTGGGAACACAGCACAAAACCAGTCAGTAACTCTGCAGTCTTACCCATTACCTCCCACATGAACTTCATGGCTAAAACCAAGCCAAGGGCTGAGTGAATGTGCAAGGATGGGACAGAACCCAGAGCCTGGAACTGTGCAAGGTTACAATCCAGCTTTATGGCAAAGCTTTTACATGGGGCTGAAAAATTCCTCCAGATGACACAAACTTGGCTATTGCCCCCAGTTCAATGCAATATTGTCCTGTCTAGACTATTTTCTTTGTAATGGGTTAAAAGCCTGGATAGCAGGCAGGGCTTCAGCTATGCTAAGTTCAGCAGGTCCCTGTGGCATCTTGTTCAGCTTACGTCTCTGATTTCACAAGAAGAAAACTCCTTCCAAGCTGTGCCATTCTGGTATTTTATTCAGTTTCTTTTGAGGCTCTAATTGATAAATGTGGATCAGAAATCTGGCACCCTGAGCTGTACAGTGTTCAAACAGATGGTGGGACACTAGTTTCATTTATCATGAATCACACAAACAACAATACCACTTGAGACATGACATGATGAATAAGTGCTAGTCTGGTTCGCTGCAGGTAGAGGAATGGATTCACATTAAGGAGATGGAGTATTATTGCCCTGCCCTACAACTGTGAGGAAGAAATCCACCCTTGGCTTATTCATCTTAAAGAAACAAGACTACCACTCCTCACAAAAGAAGGAGCATGTGAATACATCCAGTAGATCTGACAGTGTTTGCCAAGACATTAGTGTTTTAACAATGCTTCCAGCTGCCAGCCAAACATCTTCAGCAGTGATTTAGGATTGGTACATTTCTGACTTGGGGCACATATACCATTTGGAAAAACAAAAAATTAGCTCCCAGTTGTACTAAACTGCATTCAACCTATAAAAATTCCTTAATTTTCTTTTTTTTATGTCATTCAGAACCCATTTTCTGAATAATGACCAAAGTAGAACTCATTTTTAATAAGCAACTTGAGAGATTTTATGAGGAAATCTTCAAAAGTCCTTCAAATTCTATCTCTATTAATAATTTCCTTACAAACACAACTGGCTGACAAAGTAAATGCTCACAGAGATAAATGTATATGTGTGTATTACATGATGTATTTAAGATTGCCTTGCCCCTAGATTAAGACCACAGGACTTGCCCTCAACAAGGAGACCAGAAAACTTTCTTCAGTGAATATGCACTGAGACCATGACTGCTGGAGCCAGAATATGGGTAAACTTCTAGAAAAGAACTAAGTATTTTAGAAGTCCACATCTCATGGACAGAGAACAGACTATGGGGTTGTAATGTCTGAGAAACATGACTAGAACAAGTTGGGAAAGGTGAGAGAATGCACCTATGGGCCACTGTGAGACATCCCAACAAAAACAAGGGGCAAAATGTCCCAGAGGGAGATCAGAGTGATACCAGCTCCCCTGACACAGCAACATGACAGGTCTACTGATAGGCACTTCTAGAACATGCGGTGGTACCTAAAAGATCAAACTGATAATATTAACTCACCAACGAGAGCAGCCAAGCCTTCAATTGGGTCTTTGTGGGCAGTAATTTGGTCACAGCCAACCTGGGTGAGACACATTACAGGCAAATGGCAGACAGAACAGTAAAATTTTCATTTACGTATTTTATGGTTCAGTGGCTTTCCAAAGGCCTAACGCAACAGGTCTTGAAGTTTTTAGCTTCCTCCCCTGTAGCAACAAAATACATAGAAGCAAGGAGACAAGACAATTGCAGATACCTCCTTCACCAGGTTAGGGAGCTGTGGAGGGGCCACAGTGATACACAACAGCTCCTCCTACAATCATAATATTTTAATGCCCTTTTCAGGGAGTGGGGGTAATGTGAAGAATAATTATTTCCATTTTAGAGGTCATTACACAGACCCTAGAAGGAAACTGGGTGCCCAGTGGAGCCAGAGGCAGCATATCCAGAGTTCCAATGCAGCAGAGCCTGTGTGACTTCTTGCACAGGGCGCTCCAGGTAGAACTAGAACCATAAATGTCACCACAGCCAGAGGCAAATGAAGTCCCATGGCCTTGACAACACACCGGAAAACACCAAGAATTGCAACAGCCTCTGGTCATCATACCTTTCAAAAGCAGGGAAGTCTGGAAGGGCTGCAACATCCATCACTACTGCCCTGTGACCATCACCAGTGGTGTCTGCTCGGCAGTGTCCTAAGCTCCAGTCACCCACTCACACCAATGTCCTCACCTTCACTGGATTGGCAGGGAGGTCACCCATGAAGTCAGTTTTGTATGGATAGTCCATCATGGCCATCATGGTGAAGGCATTTCTAGCAAACCCAAACAGCTGGTAAACATCCTCCTTGGTAGAGATCTTATTGCATGTGGCCATTTTTCTGCTAATCTCATCATAGGCTGCAAAAGAAAGGGAAATAAAAGACACAGACTTCAACAGAGGAAAGTAACACCAAGCTTCAGCATCTTGTTTCACTCAGGAGTAAGAAGATGCTGCAACATAAGATGAGGTTTTTAGTGGAAAGGACACATTACATCTAAATTTACACATGTGAACACAATGTTCAGGCACAGCCTCCCTGAGCAACGTCACAACCTCGTGTGGCCCACAGCCCATGATCTGCCCCTCATGGAGCCACTAGTACCTCCATGGGGAGCCTGGAAGAATCAGCACCTGCTGGAACAGAACTGGTCCCAGCTGAAACAGTGAGCAGAGCAGCTTGGTGCAGCCTGTCCTCGCCAGTGCCCTGATGGCTGCTCCTGCTCATGCCTGCAGGCCCCTTCCCTGGCAGGGCTGCTGTGTCCAGCAAGGCAGGCTCCCCCAGGCAAGCGCTCATGCAGGAAAGCAGGGTGGAGCATACAGGACCCAGTCAGATTCAAATCCTGGAAAACTGGCAGGGGAAAAAACCCAACAATTTTAAAAAAGAAAACAAAAAAATGAAAACAAACAAACCAACCAACCCCCCGAACACCACCGGTACCTCCCATCAAAAAAAAAAAAAAAAAAAAGATAAAGCTTAAAAGCTTCTTGGGGAGAGGGTGCATCTGCAGTAAGAACTACCAAGTGAGAACAGTCTTCACAAAGGACTCTCAAGACTTCCCTTCAAACGTCAGTGGAATGCAGAGGTCAGCTGGAGTCAAGAAATTCAACTTTGAAGACATTCCTTCAAAATGTATCCATACACCTTTGCTTTTCTGCTGTCAAAAGCTGCTCCTTTCATTTTCATCCTCCACATTTTGGAGTTACTGTTCCTGTCCACATCCTGCTCGACAGCTGACCACTAGAGCACAGCTGCTTTTGCTTGGAAACCCACAGCCTGGGACCTGAGTCTGGATACACACTTGAGGGCCTAAGCCTTAAATATAACCACCTTACCCCCAGCTGCAGGAAGCATGGCCCCAGGCAGAGCTGGAAGAGCTTGACGAATTAACAGTAACATTCTTCCTGCTGTGACTCAAAGCTAAAATGGCATTTTGATCCCTGGGCTCCTCTGGCAGTTGCAAGACCAGCAGCAGCTGGGAGGCACACAGCTCCTGACACACAGCATCATGGACTAAGGCTCAAGACAGAAGCCACTACATCTGTCCCAACACCATGCACAGCTTTCAGGAGATGCTGCATCAGCCCATGGCATCTGGTCCAGTCTACTTAGGAGCCATTGCAGAGGTCTTCACCAGTCTGTCCTAACTGTCCAAACAAGACTGGAGATGGAAGGGACTTGAATGATTGCTTCAGGAACTAGACTGCCCTCCACATATTTCTCAGATCTGTCCAGTGAGCTGAGTCACACAGCTGTCGTACCCATCAGAACATCTCTTCATGGTGTGAATATTGAGGACAAGTGAAACATGTGACTTTACTAGCATAGAATACTACGCAAATGGTTTTCACCTGAAGTGGTTTTGCAGTTTGGTGCAGAAAAAATGGTTTCATTAACACAGTGCAAAGCTCCACAGAGCTACTTATGTTTTGGTGTTGGTTACCAATTTTAATGCTAACCGAAACTGTTAATAAAAGAAAAAAAATTAATTGTGCAAGCAGAAAGAGGAAGCCATGTGGGCATCCTGATTTATCCGAACAACTAGCTGAGGTAAAGCTATATCAACACTTTTCCCCCCGTGGCTGGGAATGCTGGCTGGCCTTGGGTGCCTCCTCCAGGGCTCCCTTCTTACCTCCACTCAGGCACAGGTCCTTGATCTGCTGGAAGGCTTTACGGACAGCTCTGACACAGCCTAGGCTGGACTTCTGAAAATCCTGAAGGGATAGAAAAGATATGAGATGACAGCTTCCCACAGGTGATACTTGAAGAGGCTGCAATGGAAAGAACTGCCAGAAGGACCAGAAGTTGACAGGGGTTATTGGCCCGCTGGTCAGCACCTCATTTGCATTTCCAGAAGTAGTGATACCAGTGCTTTTGCCTTGTCCTTCAGAGTCAGCATGTCTCTGAGAAGCCAACACTGCACAGCTCAGGCCAAGCAGCAGCTGTGTCACCAGGTCTGGCTGGGATGAGATGCCAGACAGAACCCTCTGCCCTTCATGGAGCATCAGGATGAACACAAAAGCGGCAAGAGAATATGAAGCATCCTCAGAGTGGGGGGCAGGCTGCAAGTGTCATAAGGTTTTTGTTGTTTTTAAACACAGAGCAGAGTCCTTCAAACTGCACTTTGTGAGAAGGAGCCATGGGAGAAGTCAGTTATGCATTGGGAGTACAAGACCAAGACCTGCTTTTCTTCTTAAGCCTGCTAGTGGCCTGCCAAATGACTATGTCCTTTTTCTTGAGAAAACCATTACTGAATCTGAAAAAGGACTTAGGTTTTGAAGAGCTGTGGTTGGTTATCGTGGATCAAGTTGTTTCTATGATTGAAGGCCCTAGGAACTCAAGCTTTCTCCTCTCTCAAGTTGTAAGGCAGATTTAGATCTGCTGGCAACCAGTGCTTTGTAACAAGAATTATTAGGGCTCTTCTGAGGTCTCTTTACCCTGCTAAAACAAAGTAAGTAACCACAAATCACTAGCTAGGCATTTTTCTTATAAAGACCCACCCTCAACTAAAAAAAAAAGATTTGGGACCTTTCTTGTCTTCCTAATTCTACCTTTGTCTGATAATTAGGTTTGAAGAAATCATTGTGAGCTTTTCCACAGTTTAGCTGGGCATCCCTTTAGGAGTTCCAAATGTCCTTCTGGATGTGCTTATGGATCTTCACCTACTAATGGCTGTAACTGGAGTGTGGAGATAGTTTGGCCTGGGACAGAGGAGCAGGTCTGGTCTGGCTGCTGTGATAGCTGAGCTCTCCTCTGCGCACTGCTGGGCTGCTGCCAAGCACTGCCCGGCATGAGGACCTTTTTAAGCTCACCCCCAGACCCTTACAAACCAGACACAGTTCAGCTTAGCAGAGGCAGGAAGAATTGCAGCCATTTCATGTGCCTTCATTTGGATTAACAGCTCTCACAGGTGGTCTCAGCAAGAAGAACAATTCAGATTTCAGATGCATAAATTTCAAATCAGAGCAACCTCCACGCTGAAGATGGGAGTACTCTGAAACCACATAGTGCTTGCTTAAGAGCTCAGCCCAGAGTGTGGCTTACTGCTGCAAAGAAAACAGATTTTTAAATTAATTCAAAATTTTTTTCCATGTGGAAAGCTTAAAGCTCTAAGTTTGAGGGTGTGTAATGACTCACAGCATATTCACAGCTGAAGCAAGAGAGATGCTGCGAGGAAGTTAGCTTCAGGCAGGGAAGAATTCCCACGCAGGGCCTGTTAGCTGACTAAACTGAAAAGAATAAGAGGAATGTGTCTTCACAGACTGTGAATCTGCTTGTACTGAGGGCCAAGGACTTATAGACAGGGAAGCAACAGAAGAAACTATCAGTTCTAGAAAATGTTATTAACGGACCACTGCTCAGCCAAGGCCATGTTAGATTCCTGAACTTAAGAGAAAAAGAACAAAGGCTTAATAGAATTATGCATAGTGTTTTGCTATATAAAAGAGAGAAAAAAAAAGGATGGGTGCACAGCAGAGGGGGACAGAGTAGGTGATTTGAGAAGTCTGTATCTTCCAAGTACCTCAGCCAATGGGGAAAGGAAGAGGGTGATGCACCCGGGAAATTAGGATAAAAGGGGGGCTGTGTCCCCTAAGCATTTGAAAGACCCCATTGTAAATGTCCCATGGCCTCTCCCTTTATTCAAATGGAATTACAGGGCTTCTCTGTCTCCTTTTTGGACATAAACCTCTGATGCTGTGAATTTTTCCACACAAAATGGTATTATATTTTATATTTGAAAATGTGTAACTCTAAGACAAGATGTCTATTATTCTTTTATGCACTTAGGAGTTTCAAATGTGGTGATTTTCATATATCAGTCTCTTCTTTTTACTTACTGGTAAAGCTATCTGTTGTGAAAGTCTCTGCACAGAAACAAGTTGTTCATGTATATAAATAAGAACAAAGACACCAGAAGTTAAATACACAGGTGTGGTCTTTGAAGTGGAGAATAACAGCAAAGTAACACAAGAATGACAAGGATACGCAAACAAAGGTGAATCACCTTCAGACTAGAGGGATGGGGGAGAAGAATGCTAAGGTGGCCAAAGGTAACCTAAGACTAAGCAGCAAGATAAGAACCACCCCTGACACATCTCACATGCTAATGTCAGATCACCCTGGTAGAGTGAACCAGGCACTGACTGAAGCCTGTGCAGAAAAGCACTGGTTAAGTTGACCAGTGAACAAGTTCTGCGTAACTTCTTTGTTGTAACTTATATAAAAGCCTGCAAACTCCCCAAAGAGAGGTGCCAGTTTAATGAATTACTGCCTAGCATTAGTTGTGGGCCGAAAAGCATGAAAGGTCTCAGCTCTGTGTGCTCATTGGTTCCTGCACCAGGCACAGACAGAAGCCCCAACCAAGGGACAACAAAGGTAGCTCATACAAAGCCATCTGGGTCACCCAGATCTAGAAATTCATGTCAAAAAAGAGGCAGAACATCACAAGATTTCAATACAACCAGGTAGTACATTTCTTTCCTTATAAGATAAATGTAAGTCAGTTCTAACAGCAACTTTTCACGGCATTAAACTGCAAAAGCAACATTTAAATTTTCGTTTAAGTGATCCCGGCACACTTTGCACATTTTAGTTATAAAGATTTCCAAGTTCTTCACTGATGTATTGGTTTAGCATAAATGATAAGAAAAAAACCAATTGTTAATCCATTTTAGAACTAACAGCTAAGCTGGCCAATCAGGTAAAAGGGGTACAACCTCTGGGACACCGCTTAAAAACAGGAATCTTGGGAGACCCGCCCTCTTTCCGGGACCCCGAACCATGAGGTAACACCGCGGCCGGGCCGGGAGGGGGCCCGGGCCCCCGGGAGGCCCCGGGAGCCGTGGCCGGGCCGAGGGGCCGAGATCAGGGCCAGCCCTCCGGAGAGCCGGGCTGGGCCAGGGCGGCCGTGCCAAGGCCNCATTAAACTGCAAAAGCAACATTTAAATTTTCGTTTAAGTGATCCCGGCACACTTTGCACATTTTAGTTATAAAGATTTCCAAGTTCTTCACTGAAATCCAATCACCTTGGACTAAGGAGATGCTGTGAATCATTGGTACCGATACAGCATTTTGGAAGAGGAATTTAAAAATAAATTATCCAAAAGGGGCTCAGCCAGGCACAAGGGAAAAATTTCAGGCTGTAATACAGTCAAGCCACTAGAAACAGGAAAGTCACTTCTTAGTAGTAAAGGTACTGGCATGGAGCTGTGCTGCTCAGAGCAGCACCTCTGAACCCTGAGCTGCCCCAGCTAAGGCAGTGCTCAGCCATCCTGCAGCTACTGCTTTTCCTTGCAGGTTGCCATTTAACTGCATTCCCTGCTTAGCAGTGATGCTGTGAAGACAGATACCTATTTAAACACCTGGAAAAGAAAAAAAAACCAGCATTCCTAAAGGAAGAAAATATTGCTCCTGAAAAGAAATGTTACTTACTGCTGTGACATCTCTGAAGAACTGGGTGGGATCTCCAAGTCCAGCCACAGACAGCAGAGGAGCACTGGCGGCTAGTGCTCCAGCCACAACATTTGGGTATTTCATCCTCATGTAAGCACTCAGCATTCCTCCATAGCTACCAATAAGAGACAGGAGTTATTTCCTTTAACACAGCACTTATACTATAATAACTCAGAAGTTCAGGCCAACATTTACAGGCTCACCTAACCCAAGGTAACAAGAACCTCATGAATATCTGTGATGCCTCATGTTGTCATGCATGCTCTGTGATATGCATGATGTTCACTGATATCTGTGATGATTTGTGCCTCATCCTCATGTTGATCCAGTTATGGCCAATAAACAACACACAGTGCTCTTACTGGCCTTTCCTCAAATGCTCACACCAGCTCTGGTGGGAACACAGTAGCTCAGTTTGCTTCTGAAGACAAATGTAAATCCTGCCTCAATATTTAACTTTGTACCTTCCTGAGCATGTCCTGACAGCTTCACAGCAGAACAAAGCAAGGTTTGAGTGAAGCGCTCACTGTTCAAAGAGAGAATACACACTGTACATTTTGCATACAGAATGACAAGAACTAGTTAGAACTAGTCAGAACTTTGCCAGGCTTTTGGCAAAGGGTGTTCTTGAACATGGCAGAACAACAGGCAGCTCTCCAGCCTCTCCTGGAAAGTGGAGACTATCCTCCCTGGGCACCCCACATAACAGCTGCATAGCTGATCAGCACAGATACAGAGAAGGGGAAAAGTTAACCAATGCCACAAGAAAAGTAAAAGCTACCTTGGTAGTTTCAGTGTCTGGGCCACAACTTACACATGGAATAAGGGCTGCTAGACAGGCCCAAGATGACAGAAGTCATTGAAGTGCTGATGGTTGCAGAGTTCCTCTGAGGCCACTGCAGGGGGGGGGGGCAAATGAGATCCACAAAACACAGGTTAAACCTGGTCTAACTCCAAGCTTAAAAGCACTCAGTCTCCCTCCTCACCACCTCAAGTGGTTGAGTAAATACCGTTCCCACAACACTCACATGTAAAGCAACGTGCATTTCTCTAGCCCTGGTCCTGGAGACAAGCATTACCTGAAACATGCTGCAAGTAATTTCAGGTTAATCTGGCACAGTTATAAGCACCAGAAGTAGTCTGTTTTTTTTCTCCCAGGGAAATGCTCTGCTTCTGCAGCACTGCCACATTTCAGTGTTCTTCATTTGGGTTTAGTGTGTTCAGAGCTGCTGCAGACTGAGCCCTGAATTACACACAGAGGGCTGCAGTCTAATATGCAGCCAGATACGAGGTTTTGCTGAATCTCTCTCCCATCTTCCTAGGCCAGGACAGCTTCTGGGCCTTCCTACTGTAGCTACTGTCCTGATAGTCACAGTATAAACGCCTGTGAGATCAACAGTTCAGTCAACACACCGCAACCAAATGAAGGCTTAATGGTAACTATCATGTCAAATGCTTTTTAGCTCACTGCAATTGCATTTGAAGCCCTGTACTTCTGGAAGACTTTTGGAGGGAAGCACCCCTCTACTACAAGAGAGGGGATCCATCAAGAAACAAGGACATCACATCCACCCAGCTGCAGCACAGTGAGCACTCTGAGAAAGGACTGTTGCAAGGAACCAAAGAGCAGCAGAGCAGAATTGTGAAAAGGCCTACAATGAAAATGGCTGGATGCTGTTAAAGAGGCTGTGTTTAATAAAAAGCTGTTGTCCCTTGAAAGAATATTTTACCAATTATTAGTTTTCTGTATTTCCAATGTAAAATGTTCTGATCCTGTAGAAGGAATTTCTCATTTTCATAGAATCATGGAATATTCTGAGCTGAAAGAGACTCATCATGATCACTGAGTCCAACTCCTTGCCCTGCGCCCAGGAGTGTTGTCCAAACACTTCTTGAACTGAAACAGGCTTGGTGTATGACCACTTCCCTGGGGAGCCTGTGCCAGTGCTCAACCACTCTCTGGGTGAAAAATATTTTCTTGATATCCAATCTAAACCTCCCTTGACAGAGGGAGATCCATGCTGTTTCCTTGAGTCCTCTTGCTGGTCATGAGTGAAGAGATGGGTACTACCCCTCCACAGGATATTGAAGAGGGTAGTGAGGTCAGTCTCATCCAGGCTGAACAAACCAAGTTATCTTAGTCACTGCTCATAAGGCCTCCCCTTCAGATCCTTCCCCATCTTCATGGCCCTCCTTTGGACGCTCTCTAATAGCTTAATGTCTTTTTTACGTTATGGTGCACAAAACAAGGTGAGGCCACGCCAGTGCAGAGCACAGTGGGATAACTGCCACGCTGACCCAGCCAGCGATGCTGGACCCGATGCCCCCTAGGACATGGTTGGCCTTCCTAGCTATCAGGGCACTATTGGCTCAAATCCAATATGCCACTGGACTCCCAGTTTCCTTCCCACAGCTGCTCTCCAGCCTCTCGTTCCCCATTCCATACACCCAGCCAGTGTTGCCCCATCCTAGGTGAAGAACCCAGCACTGGCCGTTGGGAAACTTCATAGGATTGGTGGTCGTCCATCTCTGATTTATTGAGGTCTCTCTGCAGGGCCTCCCTGCCTTCAATGGAGTCAATGTCTCCTCCCAATTTTGTGTTGTTGGCAAGCTGACTTAGTATTCCTTCAAGTCCTGCATCCAGGTCATTAACAAAGATGTAGAAGAGCAGAGGGCTGAGGATGGAGCCCTGTAGAATCCCACCACTGCCTGGACACCAGCCTGGTGTTACCCCAGACACTGTGCCAAACAGTGAACCAGTTGCTCACCCATCATATACTGGACATTTTGCCCAGAAAAGTCTTTGGGAGAGATAGCATCAAAGATCTGCTGAAGTCCAAAATAATGACATTTACTGGCTCTCCTAGATCAACCAGGTGGGTTACCCCACTCTAGAAAGAAAACAGGTTCAACATGCAGGACTTTCCCCTCCTGAGGCTGTCTGTGACCAATGACTGCACTGCCCTGCAGGCAGTTTTTCAATACCTCCCAGAACAGTATTTGCCATGATCTTCCCAGATTTTTCTAGCACTGAAGTGAAACTGACAGGCCTGTCAGTTTCTGACCCCTTGCAGGGTCCTCTTTCTTGCCCTTCCTGAAAACTGGAACAATGCTCACCAGCTTTCAGACAGCTGGGACCTCTCTGGATTCCCAAGGCTGCTCAAAAACCATCAAGACAGGTTATGCAATGACATTAGCAGCTCTTTGAGGATTCTTAGATGAATCCCAACAGGCCCCATAGATTTGTAGGGATCCAGATGGATCAGGAGATCCTGCACATATTCAGGGTCAACAGGGAGTTGATTATTCTTGCATTCATGGTCCTCCACCTCAAGGCACTGGGACCCCTTTGGTCTGTCAACCATGGTGAAGACAGAGGCAAAGAATCCAATACACACTCTCCCTTGTTTCTGCCCCTGTTTGTGAGGTGACCATCCTCATCCTGGAACAGGCCAATGTTATTTCTATGTTGCATTTCACAATCAATGTAAAAAAAAAAAAAATTAATCATTCTCCACAGTTTTGGCAGCTTCAACTCCAAATAAGCTTTAATCACATGAATTTTCTCCCTAGAGTGGAGAGCAGTATCTCTGTTCTTCTCATGTCACCTGACTTTGTTTCCACTGGGCATACAACCTCCTTTTTCACCTTATTTCCAACAGAAGATTGCTGTTCAGCCAAGGTGGCTTTCTGCCTTGCCTGCCTGACAGTCAACATTTGGGAATTGCTACTCCCCTGCTCTTAACAGGTAGTATTTAAAAAGTAACCAACACTGATGGAGCCTATCACCTACAAAACATTTTCCCAGGGGGCTTTGCTCAATAATTCCCTGAGCAGCCTCAAGTCTCTCTTCATGGCCAGACTTGAGGTTTTCCTGGCACTTCTGCTCCTGTCAACAGACATTTTAAACTCAACAGCTTCATGGCTGCAGCGGCCAAAACAGCCGCCAATCCCCACTTTGTTCACAAAATCCTCTCTGTTGACAAGCAGTAGATCAAGAAGGGTATCTTTCTGATTCTGCTCCTTTAAGAGCTGTGCCATGAAGTTGTCATCTGGGTTTTTCAGGGAATCTTCTGGCCTAGACTGTACCACCTGTGTGATCCTCTCAGTTGATTTCTGGCAATCTGAAGTCCCCCATAAGGACAAGGGAAGTTGACTTGAAAGCATCCTTAGTTCCTCAAAGGAATAATTTGTTGGTGTCATCATCTTGTCTGGGAGATCCAAAGTAGACTGCCACAGTGACATCTGCATTATTTATTTGTCCCTTGATTCTTACCCAGAGGCTTTCAACTGTGCCATTGCCAACCCTGAGATCCAGACTTTCTATCCCTTCCACTATATACTACGTCATCTCCTTATGTCTTCTGCCCTATCCCTCCTGAAGAGCCTGTAAACATCCAACAGGGCACTTCAGTCACAGGACTTACCCTAACCAGACTTCACTTTTGCTAATGGTGCCAAATCTCTGGGCTTGGGCCAAAGTTTTGAGCTTCTCTTGTTTGTTCCTCGTGCTGCATGCATTAGTGTAGAAACACTTCAGGAGAGGTTCATTGTAGCCAACACCTCGTGAAGCAGATTAAGGGACCCCATTAGTGCTTGTTTCCTCAGGTTTTGGAACATCATCCCAATGCTCATCACTGGCAAGCCTGGTATTTTCCCTTTACCCCTTTCCAAGCTTTTTTTTTTTTTTTTCTGCAGTTCTGCATGATTCAAACATTGAAGAAGCTTAGAAACATCCAGTCAGGGGTGCTTCTACAAAGCAAACACAAATGGAGACTAATTCCTGATGGGAAAGCAGAGTGGGACCTGGTGATGAGCTCATGGGAGCTGAGGCACAGGCATATCTGCTCTCAAAAGGATAGCTTAAAGCTCTGCATTGAGAACTTCCTTGAGAACAAAATAGATCTACAGCAGCATAACTTTGGCTGGGAAATGATGCAGAGAAGGGAAGGAGCCTACACAACCCTTACCTGCCTCCGAAAGCAATGACAGGGCAGTCTGCAGCACCAAACTGCTTCTTAAGCTCAGTAATGAGCACTGCATAGTCAGCAAGGGCTTGTTCCACAGTGAGCAGAGCAGTCTTCTTCAGCTGTGTTGACTCAAGTCCAAAGGGAAGACTCTTCCCATAGTACCTCTGAAACGAAGATGTAACACTCTGGCAATGCTGGTCTAGGTCTTCCCTGCTTTCACCATGGAGTTGGGCTAAGTGTGCACTAATACAAAGAGATAGCAGAGCATAAGGTGTCCTCTAACTTGTCCATAACTGAGGAAGTGCCATGCCTCCTGCACCTGATACACAGACACCTTCAGGACAGACCATGGAGTGGGTGGCCAGTACATGACAGCTGCTTCAGTGGGTGCCAAGTGGGCTCTCAGCATATGTAACTCTCCTGAAGTCCCCAACTACAAAAGGGAACAGGATAGTTTCTTCACACTTAAGACGATAGATAGTAGATTTAATAGAGTCGTGTGGGAAAGGCTGGCTTGGGATTTTGCAGGGTAGAGAGATTAAATATCCAAATAAAGTATCTCTGTACTCCAACATGGAGTTTAAGGCCTGTAGAAACTACTTACAAAAGCAAATCATTCATGGCATAGGCTGTACTGAAACAGGTGTCTGTATCCTGGAGTGCTGGAAGGCATAGTAAAAAATTATCCAAAAGCCATGATTACATAAAGAAGATCTGCTGTCACGGGGAGAAAACTTATAGCAGGTCTGACTCAGCTCCTTAGCAAGAAATGGTACCACTATTCCAGACCTGCAGAAAGCTGAATTTGGTAACACTGAACAGAACAGGATTCTAAAGGATGCATAATGACTTAAATACTCACATGTTCAGCAAAAATGACAAGTGCTTGCTGTTCCTCTGCTAATTCAAATATGAAGTCAGAGTTCTGAGCAAAAGTCCAGATGTCACCTTCATTGCCAGTATAGAAAAAGATGGGTCCAAATCCTTTCTTCCAAAATTTTGCTGAGGCAATTGAAAGAAAAAATTAAAAACTAAAAAACCCAAAACCCACTAAAAACATGTAAGACCCCCCAAAAACACAACCAAAAAAAGTGCATGAAATGAGTCAGTTTTTGGTGACTTTGGGCAGGAGCTTAACAAGGAAGAACTCTGTGAACAGGCTGATTCCAGAGTCCTGACCTGGGACACAAAGGGGTCAGAAAGGCCAGGCTCCAGAAATCTCTCATTTGGGTGGGAGTAAATAAGAGCTTCCCTGAGATCAGTACATGGCCTGAAAATTTCACTTCTGCCTGAAAAATACCTAAAATCTCAAGTTCTGCAAGTCCTTTGCAGACAGTTGCCCCCAAAAAGAGCAATTTCCCGTTTATATACCCTTTTCAGCCCAACTCACTCCAAAACTCTTGCACAGCTCAATTTTCACACAAAACTGACATTAGGGAATTACCTGCATCTTTCTGATACTCCTGCTGTGATGTATAAAGTTGTAAATTACATATCATAGGATGGTTTGAGTTGGGGGGGGGACCTTCAAAGACCATCCAGTGCAAGCCCCCTGCTATGGGCAGAGACACCTCCAACTAGACCAGGTTGCTCCAAGACCTGTGCAATGTGGCCTTGAACACTTCCAGGGATGGGGAAGCCACAGCTTCTCTGGGCAGCCTGGGCCAGGGCCTCTACACCCTCACAGGGAAGAATTTCTTCCTTATGTCCAATCCAAATTCACTGTCTGTCAACTTCAAACCATTGCCCCTGTCCTATCACTACTGGATGTGGTAAAAAGCCACTTCCCCTTTTTCTCACAAACCTTCTTTAAGTACTGAAAGGCCACAATAAAGGATGCCCAGAGCCTTCTCTTCTCCAGGCTGAACAAACCCACTCTCCAAGCCTGTCTCCAGAGCAGAGGGGGTCCACTTGTCATGAGACAAGGTAAAGCTTCAGACAAGCCCTGCCTTAGCCTCAAATTTTGGCAAGACTTCAAATTTAAGGAATCATTCTGGCTCACAGTTCTAATGACAGCAAATCAGATCTACTTATAAAAATGAATTCTTTATTAAACAGAGATTACAGACAAAAGATCTTAATTAGAATTACTCATTACACAGTATAAAACTAAAGAACTACTAGTCAATAACAGTAAACCATAAAACAGTGCACTATATCAAGGTATCTATATTAAAACTGGCAAAAGAAATAGTATTGATTAAGAGTCAAATATAATTTATCACTGAAATGGCAATAACATACACAGATGCCTTCACTCAACCCCTGGGGAGTAACTGTGAAGCAGGTATCCCTGCTCACAGGAGAAACCCCACACATTTCCAGAAAAAAAATATATATTTTAGCAGATTCCTGCTTTGTGAAGCAGAATGTATAGCAGATTTCTGCTTTGTGAAAGTTTGGGGTGGCTTTTATAGTTGTAAAGTGAACTGGCTATCAGTCAGTCAAAATCCAGCTTATCTTGTCAGATCTCACTTCAACTAAAAAACCCCAAACCCACTAAAAACATGTAAGACCCCCCCAAAAACACAACAACAAAAAAAAGTGCATGAAATGAGTCAATTTTTGGTGACTTTGGGCAGGAGCTCAACAAGGAAGAACTTCAATAGTGATCTACTGGCAGTTGAGAAATACCAGACCAGTGTAAACCCCATGGCCCAAAAACACCCACAACAACACAGCTTGTTCTGTTTGAGTTATCTGACTGGCTAACAAACAACAGATAAGCTCTTGGGAGACGGTGAGATGCTCTGCTAAACCAGCCCTCAGATCACCTCAGGGGCTTCCTCTGGACTCACTCCAGCAGCTCCACACCCATCTTGTGTTGAGGTCCCTGGGTCTAGAGGCAGTTCTACCCATGGGGTCTCACCAGAGCAGAGGGACAGAATGCCCCCACACACCTGCTGACCACACTGTGGGGAGGAGCTCAGGATATGCTGATATATGTTATATATGTAACGCACATGCATATGTGTGTGTGTATATCCATATGATGATGATATATGAAGATGATGCGCCTCATCCTCAGATCACTTTATAACTGAAGGCAAATTGAGTCTGGCAGGACAAGCTGAGCTGTGATGCCAACACTAGCTTATCTAACAAACAGTTGCTCTAATGCTTGCTGACTTTAACAAACATTTGATTTTAGCTTAGGCATAAATTACACAGGAATTAAGAGGGATAATAAATAGTTTTCTTCAGTGACAAACCTCAGGCCGTCAGTTAAGTGTTGATTTCAACACATCATCCAAAGAGACCCTGCACTGCAGTTGTCCCATGGATGTTGCTGTCACATTAAGCTGTTTCCATGAACAGAGAGGCCCAAATTTAATACCTGGCAATCTCAGCACAGAACTGCCAATGCCAGATTTGGCTTGAAATGGGATTTAAAACCTCTCATTAGTGAAGCCGCTCCTCTATAGAAGATAGTGTAGACGAATGATGTTTGAACAACAGATGGCTCTTCAAAATGCTGTTTATTGTATAGAAGATGTTACAGTGGTCATGGGTAACAGAGCCAGGCCTAAAGCTACCAGCTACAGCTTACAAGCAAGCCTGAAGCCACTTCAGTTCTGGTTACAACACATTATATATTTTTCTTTGCTGAGCATCTTAATACATAACAACTGATCAGCATCATGCACAATACCTTTACCATTACCTCTAGCCTATCATAACTACTATCATTACCATATTATGGTCACTACTATCCAACCACATTAGTAACTACGTTACAGTTTAAGCTTAAAGTTTTCTGTTTTCTTGCAGTGGAAAATTCTTAGACCTTTTTTCTACTTGCTACATTGGCATGTTTGTTTGCCTATGGTATCTTCTGCTCTTCTTGAGACTTACTTCTGCTTCCTAAAAATATCTTTTTTGTTTGTGGTCAACATATCCTTTGCTCAGCAATTCTTAATTTATACATCTTTTATCTGTCTATATCAAAACTTGCTTCCATCTCTATTCTGCTTTCAGGTTCCACATTCAGAGAGCCTTCTGCTAAAAACCTACATATCTGTGAAACTTTCCTGTCAAACTTTCATCTTTCCCAACACTCCTCTCCATTAACAAAGAGGCCAATGGACTCTGTATGCTGCATTTGCTTTGAGTATTGGGTAGGTAACTGGAGTGCTCAGTGTTCTCTTTCCTCTGACTCTTCTCCTGATATGCTTCATGGCTCCTGGAGTAAACAACCATCACAGGAGCCAAAACCAAGCCAGATGGGCTCCTTAGAAAGGTATCTATTTTTAGATTGAAATCCTGGGGAACTGCCAGCTAAACTCAAGAGTATAAAATTCTCTGTTGTGAAATTACTCTTCACTTTCTTCCTGATAATCTGAAAAGTCTCATATTGCACAAAAAACAGTAGTGGGAAATGGAATTACAGGAATTTTGAGTAAGAAAGTCTCTATAAATCAGCAGAACTGCAATGTTAATATTTTGCTCCTCACAAATATTATTCAGTTCTGCCCAGGACTCACAGATAAAACATAACACTTAAAAAGAACATAAATAAAAGTGGCACAATGCTTTAAACCACGTTATCCACACACACTGTGTTCAAAAAGGGCCACTAAATTAGTGAAATTGCAGCCCTGGTATGCTCCCAAAATTCACTGGTGTGACCATATCTTTGGGTTGAACTGATCCATGAATGCATGCCTGGTGAAACATACGACTTGGCTGAACAACAGGTGATGTGAAGGCAAGCTGCAGCATCTCAAGACTCCAGTGCAGCTGGGAGGCAGCAGCAGGTGGGCACCAAGCTGGGCAGTGCTCACGTCTGCTGCTATTACCAAGTCCACCTTTCCTCTCTCCTTGCAAATTGCTCCCCAGTTCCTCTGTATAGGCAGGGTTGAAAAACATGTGACACTGGTTACAGAAATTGCTGTCGTTTTAGTTACATGCTATTTAGAAAGGCCTTTTCTCTTTTACTGTCAGTGACACAAAAGGAAGACATAGCTGGCTCCTTGCTGGCCGTGCTCATTGTTTGGCATGGATTAAGCTATCTACAGTTGCACGATTTTAAATAATGCAAACCACTGACCCAAGAGTGGACCTTCACTCCTAAAAATGATCAGTACACAGTGCAACATTTCAGTCATTACTTGTTTTTCCTTATGCATTCAGAGCACTGAATTAGATGCACTTGTAAGAGATGCTGGCATCAACTGAAGACACACACACTCAGCCAGCTCTAGTGTAAGCCTAACACAGTTCCTGCTTCTAGTCTACTCTTGGTCCAGAGAGGCCAGTCCCCACAATCCCCTCTGCACCACACAGACAGAACAGAAGGCAAGGAGTGAATACCAGACTGGTTTGTGCTGGAAAGGACTTTAAAGACCACCCAGTTCAAGCTCCCTGCCATGGGCAGAGACACCTCAAACTAGACCAGGTTGCTCCAAGACCTGTGCAATGTGGCCTTGAACACTTCCAGCGATGGGGCAGCCACAGCTTCTCTCAGCAGCCTGTGCCAGGGTCTCATCACCCTCACAGGGAAGAATTCCTTCCCAATATGCAATCTAAGCCTGCTCCCTTTCAATTTAAGCCAGACCCCCTTGTCCTGTAAGTACACGCCTTTGTAAAAAGCGGATGAAAAGGAAAAGAAGGATATAGACAATACTGGGGAATGTTTGGCTCGTATAGGGTTGGCCCTTTACTCATAGTGATCCTGGGCTGCCCAGTGCTCTAGCTCCTGCTCTACACCTCCGAACAGAGGCAGTTAAAGCTTAAGCAAAAAGGAATCCATCCCGAAGCCACAGCACCCACAGGACCTACCCGACACCAGGTACCGCTGCGGGAAAGTCTCGTTGTCGCCGGTCTCGAAGCTGAAGTGGTTCCTCACCTGCGGGAAGAGCCGCTCCTCCAGGCCGAGCCGCACGACCCGGGCGGCTGGAGGGGGCGTCATCAGCACGGAGGAAACCGACAACAGGCGTTGTCAACCGGTACGGCACAACCCAGCCTCGGAACCGGGGCCCGGGGAAGCCGGAGCGCCCTCCCAGTGCTTCCCAGGCTGGCTGAGGGCCCCGGCCCAGTGAGGCTAATTCGGGATCCTGCCCGGGGCCTGGAAAAGCTAGTTGAGTGTCCCGTCCATGGGGGGGCCGGGGCTCTGGGCCAAGGAAGAAGGTCAGGCGGAGGGGTCCGACCCGAGGAGCGGGGAGGACAGGCAGAAGGATCCGTCCCGAAACACCCACCGGGAGCGGCGCGGGCAGACGGCAGCGGCGCGAGCAGCACGAGCGGCGCGAGCAGCAGCACCCACCCCATGGCAGCCGCGGCGCGCGCTGGACCGCGAGCGCTCCCGCGTGGGCACCGCTCACGTGGTAACCCAGCGTCCTTTCACGTGACCACGTGAGCGGCACGCCCGCTGCGGGTCCGTCATGGCGGCTCGGGCCGGCGACTTCGTCGCTCTTCGGGCCGGGCCGTCCCCTCCCGCGCCTCCTAGAGGTGGAGGGGGCCGTGCCACTGTGTACTGCAGAGGCTAAAAAGGCAGCAGATGTGGCAAGCTAGTTCCGTAATTTGCACTTCTGGCAAGGGTTACCTGGCCACTCCATGCTCTGCATGTTTAGGTGAGAGCTAGGAGAAGGGGGCGCCCCCTCCCCGATCAGGTGTTTGTTGTCCCTCCCAGGTGTGAGAAACACGACTCACTCTTGAAAAGTTTTAAAATGCTTAATAAAGGATAAAAGGGAGAATATCCAGCTCTGAGGTGCCTTGGCTAAATGCCAGAAGCACACCATTAGCTTAAAACAAAATTTTTACATTCTTTTTTTAGTACACCGGTCACATACATATTCATAAAGTTATGCATATTCAAACATTACTACTTCTTTTACTTGTTCTGGGAATTCTTTCAGCTTTGTTCGACCCTTGATCTGTCCTTCGATAGTGTAGATTTTATCTTGGGGAGTTGTGTATGTTGTTTCCTTACAATGTGTCTGCCACTTCCTCACAGCGACGGACAGGGAATGCAGAGCCAGAAACAGTTTTTCTACATCCTTTTTCCGATGTTATCTGGTCCCTTCAATGTTATCTAATCACACAGTTTCAGCTATTTCTACGTTATTCTCACAATTGTCAGCTAGTTATAAAATAAAAGCATCCTGCAAAAAGTTAACATGTTTTGCTAAAACGTAAATGAATATATATATTTATCACACTACTATTTATATGCATACAAAACCTGACAGATTATACTATATTGAAGTAGTTAAAAGGGATTACAAATAGTGCTACATCAAAATTGTTGTGATTAATAATAATTTGCAAAAGTCAATACATAACAGCAAAAGCCAATAATTCCACTGTTACTTATAACACAGGCACAGGTCTGTGCCATTGCATAAAAAGCAGAACCAGGGAGCTGAGCCAGCTGAAAAGGAGGTCAGCTTTTCTCCTGTTGAATTAATTTTCTGAGGGATTCCTCTTCGGGTCTGGCTCCCAAGAGAGTCTGTGCAGAGGCTTGTGCCAGCCCAGGAGGGAAGGCAGGGGCAGCTGAAGCAGGGGAAGGTAAGGCCATACCTTCAAGCAACAGCTGAATTTCTTCAGGGTTGCAGAATTGGTGTAGCCCAGGAGAAAACTATGGGACAGGCCTCTTGTTTTGATTCGCTCCAGCACTGAGCTAAGAGTCACCTCAGAGACTGACTCAGTGAGGAATCTCTCCTCTTAACACGTACCCCCAGCACTTTTACACAGCACAATAGATGGCGAAATTTCATGCATATTCATTACATTCCTTGGGATAGGAGTGGTTATACAAATTACTTCTAAGATATCATTAATATCATTAGCATATGTGACATCCACGTGCAGTGTACTCTGGTGATGGCGCTGAGGAAGGGTCTGAGTTTTCCCCAGAGGTTGTTCTGATGAAGGCTGGCAGTCTTCCTCACTGCACTCTTCAACTTTCTTTCTGAAGCATTTGCAGTCCTTTGCTGACTGGTTCAACATTTTCTGCTGACAGTAGGTTTTGTTTCTCTTGAACAAGGTGCATTGACAAGGTGCATTCTGTTTCTCTTATCTTGACAAGGCTAAGGTGCATCCTGCTTGTGATATTTGCTGACTCTTAATAGTTAACTCATACTTACATGAGTTAACTATTGATCAGCTTCTTTCAGTTTCAGTGAGATTATGATGTGAAAGGCTGCAATGTCTGACTGAGACAACCTTGCCATAGTCTTAGATTTGGCATGGTGGACATCAGAAAAAAGGTTTGACCTTGTCTTTTGCTGCTGCTGTCCCTGTAAAGTGCTGAGTGGATGTTTCTGGGGCTGTGCTAGCTGCTGCCTTAAACCAGAGCTCAGCATGATGGCACTGGAGGGACAGAGAAGCCACGTCCTTGTGGAATGTGGGTAACTGGGAGTGGCACAGCGCTGAGCCTTATGTGTGGGAGGCATCATGCAGGTTTGTACCAGCCAGGTGACCAAGCGGTAACATCAGTTCATGTGCAGGCTTGTCAAACGCTGTGCAAAGTGGTGTTATAGCACCAGCCTCCTGATAAGATTCTTCAGGAAGTCAGGTTTGGAGGCACTGTAACAATGACATGGCAGTTCACTGAGGAGTGATGTGGTTGCACTGCTCAGCAAGGCAAGCTGCTGCAGGAAGCTGGGGCTAGGCTGCACAGAGCCTGTGCAGCCAGAGACAGGCTCTGTTGGCCACCCCTGCTCTCTGGACCAACACCGTGCAGAGGTGGTGGACTGTGACTCTAGACCCTGCAGCCTCAGGAGGTGCTGTGGTCAGTGCCCTAGGGTGCACCAAATCTGCCAGTGGCACTTGGTGACAGGCTGCTGCCAGTTCCTGCAGCACCATGCTGTAGGCTGGAGTGGGTGCATATTAAAGGGACCACCAGGCAGCTGTGTAGCCTGAGGAGGGTGTCAGTGAATGCCGGTGAGGGGCTCTGCTCCCCAGATATTAAACTTTTGCCATTGGCTTTTCTTAACCTGAGCAGTCCATGCACTTCTGGCAAGTGTCCATTGCTTTGAATTTACTCTGAAAGTAATGCCTCCTGTGCTGTTTGGGAGTAAGATATGGTTGGGCCATACATGAGATATTCAGTGCAAATTGGCTGTTGTGTTTTGCAGGAGAATGGCGGATCCATCCCTGAGTAAGATTCAGAGATACCAAAAGCTAGGAGTGATTTTTGTAAGCCAGAAAATGGGAACTTGAGAAGATATTGGGATACACAGGACAAGAGGGTATTGTGGATTTAGTTAGCATAACCAGTTGGATAACCAAGATGCCTTGGCAAGAACAAACAGAGCTTTGAACATTACAAGAAGATTGGGTCAAGACTGTGTATTGGTTTAGCATAAATGGTAGGAAAAACCAATTGTTAATCCATTTTGGAACTAACAGCTAAGCTGGCCAATCAGGTAAAAGGTGTACACCCCCTGGGACACCGCTTAAAAACAGGAATCTTGGGAGACCCGCCCTCTTTCCAGGGGCTCCGAGCCATGAGGTAACACCGCGGCCGGGCCGGGAGGGGG
>WBMY01015297.1:80523-98048 GCA_013397315.1 Donacobius atricapilla
TTTTGCGTCTTTCTTTTAATCCTATTCCACTAAAATGAAATTAGGCGAATGTGATAACCACTACAGACTGGCAACAGGAAAAGAAGATTGAATCAGTTTCTGCAAGCAAGAGATGTTATAAAATGTATAAGTTTGTCTGTATGATGTTTAACCTAATCATTGTAATAAAAAGTTACTAGCCTTCTGTTGGAATGCATTTCCACAGCCAAGCAGGTGTTTCTGTATAAGGGAAGGAGTTTCAGCTTACATGTAAGGAAGCTAAACTAGAATTTTCTATAGCTTTCTCATTGTAACTGTCCCAGTGCCAGCTCAGGAGCACTGATTGGGCTTTGGAAGTGTAACTCAAAGGCTGTTGCCACTTTCATTGGGCAGGGTGCCAGGTGGCCCATCGAGTACTAAAAGGACTGCACGAAGGGGCTCAATTGCTTTTTTGGACTGCCTTACCAGTGTCAGAGTGTTCCCTGCACTGTGTTCAATTATATTTCTTTTAGTCTATGATCTTTATTATTTTTGTTATTATTAAAACCTTTTGTTTTACAAAGCATGTCCAGAGAAGTTGTCTCACTGTTATTAAGCCACTCTGAGAAATTGCAGGTCAACCCTCAGACTTGATGAATCTTCACGAAGCTTATTCCATTCTGGCCACATGTGAGATTGTATCAGCCTTCCTACAATAGTATGTAAGCATTTGGAAATCACAGTAAAAACGGATTCTGATCACCAGTCAGTCTTCCCTGTCTCTCAATCGTCAACAGGAACTTGCCTGTGGAGAGGAGTGGGTGGGGTGGTGGTGACAGAGGGGCTGTCCCTGCCGGGAGTGGCTCTTTGGGCAGAGCAGCCAGTAAGCACCATCTTATGTGGGCAGAAATAGGGCCAGAATCTTCCTACACATGCTACCCCTACCAGAGTGTAGCAGGACATGCCCCGCTACCACAGAAGAGCCTATCTGTAGCTGGTGTGTCAGCACTGAACATCTCCCCTCCATGTTAAGTGATGAGATAACCCAGACCACCCCCTGTGTGGGAGTCTCGCATATCCATCAGCGATATGGGTTCCCCCTGCTGTTCAAGCCTTGGCTGCAGGTGGGGTTGCAGCGGTGGTGGGAGTGGGCTTTGGCAGCGTGCTGTTGGCACTTCCAAGTTCCGAAGCTGCTTGACTTCCGGGTTCTGGCACACTTCTGGGTTCCGGAACACTTCCAGGTTCCAGCAGTCAAGGTGGGGGCAGTCCTAGGCACTGCGGTGGGGGCAACCCTGACTGCAGTGCAGGCACCTTTGATGCTGGTGGTTCAGCAGTTGCTGTGTGGACTGTGCAGATACATTTGGTGCTGGTGGAGGCCCTAGCTCCAGTGCTGCCGGCTTCCAGTTTCCAGTGCCGCAACACTTCCAGGTTCCCTGGGGGGCACAATGCTGCTGCGAGTGTGTGTGTGGGCTGGTTTAGCACGGAAGTGAGTTTTTTTCAAGGAAGTTATAGCAAAATCAATCAATGACTAGGTTTGAATATTGACATCTGGTGTAGCCACTAGAAAGATGATATGCCTCTGTGAAAATACAGGTTAAAAATCAGAGAACTCCCAGGAAAAATCCTTTTTCTTCTGGCCTCAGAACAGGTAACAGGGGCTGGTGGGGCTGGCCCTGCTCTGTGGCGTGGCCCCCCAGGCCTGGCACGGCTGGCCAGGTCCTGCCACTGCAGCAGTCCTGGCCGGATCAGGCCTGATGGCTCCTGGGCAGAGGGAGGGGAGGAGAGTATGCCCTTGTGAAAAATGCCAGTCACTTGTTTAAAAATTTTTAAAGTTTAATAGTAATAAAATAGTTATAAAAACAATAATAAAAATTAGAGCAATAAGAATTCGGACTATCAGAGTTAGGACAATAAAAGGACAATAAAAAGCAAAGAATTACAGATGTCTGGATGATCTTGGACACTAATCCCCAAGAGCATACCTCACGAACAAAGAATTGACCCTTAAAAGCAATAGCCTGTTGCATATTCATATATCTCATACATGATGCATAAATTCCTTGCAAACTAGGTTTTTCTCTGGTTTTCATCAGCTTTTTCCCCCTAATCCTGGTGGCTTCTTAAAGTCTAAAGAGAAGGTGGAATGATGTCTGTCTTTTCTGATAAGGAGGCAGTAACTCTTGCTGTTATCTCTGTGCAAAGAATTTCTTGGTTATCTCATCCATTCCTTGTGCTGGTCACAAAAACTATCTTATATCACATAGCTTCTATTTTAATATTATGCTATAGCTTAAAACTATATTTAACACACTACTTTAAATGATTAATACAACATTACTTTCAAACATAACACATATAGTATTCATTTTAATATTTGTGAAAAGCCGATCATATAATATGCATTTTTCACACCCTGTCCTGGCTGGATTGGGCCCAAGCTGCTGCTAACATCTGCCGCTAAAGCCACGGCCCGGGAGACATGGCAGGGCCGGGCCCTTCCCCTCGCTGCAGGCATGCTGCTGTGAGATCCTCGCTGCCCTCCCCTGCACCACTACCAAGACCCTGGGCCAGGCCCTTCCCCCAGCTGCATGAGAGGTCATGCAGCTGAGACCAGGGGTGGCTCTGCAGCTATGCAGAGTGGCCCCCCAGCGCAGCCTGATTTTACCACATTCGGCCCCTGCTTAGAGGAATCATTATGCCTTCTGCAGGCTATTAACTCTTTCCTTGCACAGATTAAACTTGCAAAGCACCTTTCTCTGAGTAAGAAAAAAGCCAACATGCAAAGAGACAATATGAAGATATCAAAGTCAGTGAAAGAAGAGTTACATCTTAGATGGAAGAGATGAGAAGATGCCTTGGTTTTAGGTTGAAAGTTTTTTGTGAACTATGGTAATAGACTGTAATATGCTAGAGTATCCCTTTAAATTGTGGAAAAAAAAATGCACTGGGGAGATTGTAGATATAAGCAAAAACATTTGTGATAGACTAAGTAGATATTGAAGTAGCTGTGATCTTACGAGAAGCTTGAACAGGGAGAGAGAGAGAAATGAGATAAGGATGAGGGTCTGGCCCTAGAAAGAGAAAAGATCTCTGTTCCTAGAGATGAAGAAAAACCTTTGCTTTTGGAACCATTCATCATTAAAATGATACCCCATGAGTATGCATGACACATATTTCAGTGGAGGGAAGCTGTGTAATATGGGAGGGACTTCACAACTGCAGATGGTCCCAGGTGGCTGCTTTTGTGAGAGTTAAAAGCCACAAGTGGACGCTTCTTTCTTGCAGAAAGTTCCATGGTAAACCAAAAGGGACTTTTCTCTCTAAATGAAGTGATGAAAGGCTATTTTATAAGTGGAAAAAATTAACCCAGAGTTCAAGTTTTGTCTTTTTATGTTGTCTATGAGAAAGAAAAGAAGCTGTTGGGAGACAGGAGAAGTGTTTTGAAGGTTTTATTCTGATTCTTATTAATTTTTTCCCTCTTGTAATCTTGTTAATAAACCTGTCTTTATACTCTTTTAAGTTTTGATTCTGTTTTGCCCTCCTCCTAATCCTATCTCACAGCAGAAAAAGTAAATAATTCCAGTAGACACCCAAACCACTACACATAATTTGGAAAACAGAAATTGGCAAACATGAAACCATACAGCATGTCAAGTGAAGGCCAGGCTATCAGCAGGGCTCCAGGACTGCACCAATCAGCTGGAAGCAGAGAAGGGCCGAGTGCCTCCATGGCAACATGGGTCATGGAAGAAATGGTGAATGGGTTTGGCAGGCATGGCAGGGGCGACCCCAGCCACTGTGCCAGCACTACAGGGGTTACTGGTGCTCACAGCAAGGCAGTTGCCATGCGGGCTGTGCAAATGCACCAGGCGCCTGTGGTGCGGGGGGCTCTTGTCCCTGTAGCATGGCACGCCTGCACTGCAGGGCTGGGGAGCCTGAAACAACGGCTCCTCCCCCCGCGTGCCCAGTGTGGCATCCCCTCCCCCATGGGCTGCCATTTTGGGATACTTTAGCAGGCTGCATCTGCAGCACACAGTCTCTGCCCTCTTGGGTGAGTGTCTCCTGCACCATGTGGCATCCACCATCTTGGGGTTTTTTGCATGCTTGCACCACATTCTGTCCACCATTTTGAGCAGCTGGCACAGGCATCTTGGGAGCTGCTTTTGTGTTTCTCTTGGCTTTTATCAATTTTAACATATTCACTACTGTCCTCTGGGTAGGTAAAACACTCCTAGCAATTTCGTTGCTTCTGGAGGCAGAATTAAAGATCAATCAGCCGACTTGCTCCCAGATTTTAACATTAAAGGCAGCATTTGTGGTCATTTCTACACTTTGGCTCTTGCAAAACTGTAATAACGTCTCTAGAGCCTCTTTATCATGCTCAACCCCTCTTTTACTTAAAATCGAAGTCCAAATATTCCCTATAGCTTGATCTTCGGCAGAAATTGTACCACCCAGTGCTCACAGCAGTGGCTTACGCTTTTTATGTCCTCTTTTAGATGGTCACAGGTCTCTGGCTTTTTCTTTCACACAGCTCTCTAGGCTGTATTTTCCTCACAGCTCCTGGCTGTTCCTCTCTGGTGCTCCATCTCCTTTGTATTCTCACGGCTTAGTTATCGTCATCACATTGGTGTCACCATATGTTGCAGTGGTGGGAGACGGAGAAATGACACAACACTCCGAGATTCATGCAGCAGAGAGAGTTTCAGTGGTGTGCCTGGCTCTTATATAGGCTATTCAAAAGACTCTGCATTCCAACCTGATTGGTTATGATTCCTTACCACCCAGCTCACTGATCAATAGCTGCCTGCTTACGTTTTCATCAGGGATTTGCTCTCTGTAGCTAAATCCCTCCTCCTTTCAGGCTTACAAGACCAGCTGTTTTGCTGTCATATATACTATTTCTTCACTAGCTGTAATATAGGTACCTTTATTGTGCACTGTATTTTATCTATAGTAATTCTTTTATTTCTGTGTAGTAAGTAGTCTGTTTAAGTCTCATCAGTATCCTTCACAAACAAAATCTGAACATTGAAGGTTTCTATGTAGTAAGAGAAATAACTAGAAGTGCGCAGAGAAAGGAGATTTAGCACTTTCAGCTGGTTTAAAGCTGAGTATGTCAACATCTGCTCATACATCTCTGCAGAGGAGTCTCTGGTAGTACCTTGGACCTCTGAGAAGCTACTCCTGTAAGACAGCATCAGCAGCTGATGGATGAGGTACAGCTGAATGCTCTGGGACCTTGCTCCTGCTTCTGGTAAGGACATGTGAATCTGATTGAGAGTAGGAGAAAAACAAGATGGAGCTCCTGGAGAGAGAAAAGTGACTATGGGGCTTTCAGTGTGCACTTCTCTGCTCAGACACACACTTTCTTGTGTAACTGAAAAGAAGTAAACTAAGACAGGACCTAGTAAGTGGGGAGATGCAAATCCTCAGGTTTATTTCTAAGCACGCTGTTGACCTGCTGTGTTGGGCTGAGTGACCTCCTCACTTCTCACACCCACAAGGTTTGGATTCTGTCTTGTAGGGCTGGAGCTGCCCTTCCTGCATATCTGTGCAATATATAGTGAAATAAACCCGGGACATTAGGAACATAACAAGAAGAAATAATCTATTTCCACTGTCTCTGTCTATCCCTGCAGTGAAGAGTTAGGACTCGGCTCTCCTGTGTCAGCTGTGGCGAGGAGTCCAGCAGCATGAGCACAGAACAAGAGACCCAGTTCTGCTAATGGTCAAATACAATACATGAACCAGAGGAATTGTGTCCACCTACCAGCAGATAGCCTACCCTCAAACGCTACTGAAAACAAGAAGAAATGAAAGGTACTGGCACTGTACACGATGACCAGATGTGCAAGTCTTGACTTGGAACTGCTGTAGTGTCTTGGTACCACACATGCTGTTTTGCATACAGGCTGTTTTGCATACAGCTCTTGGTCCACAGCAGCTAATGAGATCTAGAAACATGCCCTGAAAGAGTGGCTAAAGCTGGCTCTGGGCCCAGCTGCAGCTGTGTCCTGGTGGAAAGTGCTGAGCAACTCTGCTGTGGTTCCAGGAGCTGAGGTTCCACCTGAGGACCTGGAATACTTGGGGAAGGAAGGGGAAAACTGATAGTGCTGACAGCCCTGTGCTGGAAGCTCAGTCTTTTCCATGCTGTTCTATGTTGTGGCTCCGTCACAGCCTGCAGGGAAAGTGGGACAGGTCAGGAATTCAGCGCCTTTTAGATGGCTCCTGGGTCCAACAGAAAGAGGCTGCATGCATATTGGAGTCTTCATATATATGAAAATTACAAGTAATTACCATTTAGTATAATAAAATCAGAGAGCTTTACTGAGGTTCCCTGGCCTCACCCATCACTTGGTCTTTAAATCAAGGTATCGCACTTTTCAGAAAAAGGTGCTTGGGCTCAGTCAGCATCAGTGGGGCTGCTGGAGGTAGTCAGGGTGAGAGTAAGCACCAGGGGCTGTGCTTACAGGAGCTCAAACCAGCATCAATATTTTCTGGCTTCAAAAATCCTACTCTAGGCAGAAGGCACAACATGTAATATCCTTCCTGGTCCATTTTTTTCCCCCTAAACAACACCATGTTTTGTGTCTTCTCTTGGTTGGTGAGTGGCACCTCTTGGAGCTAGTCAGGCACCCTGTCACCATGTTAAACTAGCCTGAACTTAATTTCTGTTTGCTTATAGGAGTAGTGGTATTCTTTGCCTGTCTTCCAGTTGATGCCATCAGCGTAGCTCCCATGCTCACCCATCCAGTACATCCCATTCAGGTTGGAGAAATGGCAGTCATTGTACCACCATGCTCCCTTGCATTCTGTGGCACAGTTAAAGGAGCTCATGTCATTGTCCTGATCTGCTGTTGAAAATGGCATGTCCCTGTGGTACGATAAAGAGTCTCCTGCAGAGAGCATACATTCACAGTTACTGCAGTAGGGATCACAAATGGGACCCTGATGTGTCTGTTCACCCCTGCTGGGCACCAGTGGCCCTTGCCAGGTGCAAGACAGGTTGTATAAATCCTGCTGCTTTCTTGCTCAGGTTGCCCAGGTTTCCTCCTTGTCTTAGACAAAAGAAGTATCCTGAGCTCTGTTAAAACACATGGAGAATATATCTATGCCTGTGAATCAAATGGGCCAGATTCTCTTCACAGTTACACAGGTGTCACTTCTCTTGCAGTGCTCAGGTTCTCTGCAGACACACTGATGTCTAAATTACCAGACAGAGCTGCAGTATACAAAGCTGTCGCCCTGATTTTTCAGCCTTCTCTTCTGTTTCAGTTTCATGTTTTGGGTTCTTTCTCATGCTCTGGTCTGTAAACACTGGCCAGTGTTATTGTAGTTTCAAGATAGTTTACATTCTTTGTCTTAGAGATATGGACAGCTGATGGACAGTTGTCCTGACCAATGGAATGGGGAGAGGTGTCGCCCTTCTCCCCCAATCCCTAGCTTTTTTAGAGATACTATATATTGGAGTCAGACTTTCAAATAAAAAGGAGTTTTAGTTCATGCCTTCTAATCAAAGTGTGAGTGTGTGTTTGTGTGCGCGTGACGAATTGCGTCACAAAGCCATAAAAACCCAGAGCACTGCTCTCTCAGGTGTTGATTGCACTCATTCCTGAATGATGGATATTGAATTTTGAAGAAGATACGTTTACTTTTTGAAAAAAAACCCCAAAACATCAGGTATTAAGAGGATGGAATGCTGATGCTGCAAGTGTTGAACAGCACTCCAACCCTAGAAGTGTCAAACCTCATGGACATATGTCCCCTGCCAATGTAACCAAAAGCAGAACTTGACCTGGCTACAGCAGAGCTGTAGGGAATGTCAATTGAATTGGGTGTTGCTCAGGACCAGGATAATTTGCTGTTAAACCATAGGACTGGGCTTGTAGGTAATGCTCTGAGTCGCATTTCTTCGGGTGACGTGTGTCCCCCTCCATCCCTGTACCCAGAGGTCATTCATTACCTGAGGTACCATGGCCAGTTTTAAAAAAATGACTCAAAATGTAGCTGATACAAGGGGTGTACATGGTCTATTTCTGCATAGAAGCTGAACACTTCTGAAATGCTCTAGGAAACAGACTTTCCCAGTAAGCAGCCTCAAACTTATCAGCATTTCCACCAAGAAAGTCTCCTAGAATCAGTCTGTATTTCTCTGACTATCTGAAAACTCGGAATGAAGCGTACTTGGCAAAACAGTAGTTGTTCTCCAAGTCTCTCAGGTCAATGTGGAGTTCACAGGGTCCTAGAAGAGAAGATGGACAGGAGTGGTGCAGGGCAGATTGTAGGTATGTGTCCTGGTTTAGGGCAAAATGTGGGAGGAAACCTCTGAATGGGGTTCCCCTGGAAAAGCAAACCCAAATGGCCCCTCCCCCACAACTGGTCCGGAAAAAAACTTCCTTGGAGAAAAGTGGAAAAACTATTTATTTAACAAACAAAATGCCCACAAACACACAGGATGAATAGTATGAAACAATAAAACCTTTAGTTGAAGTGAGATGGCAAACTGAGAAAAGTCCTTGCCGTGGGTGCAGTTCATCTCTCTCAGTCTCTTATCAGTTTCTCTGGCACTGGAGAAAAACACCATCCTGGGCCCCAAAGGGCACAGGGGTGATTTCTCGGTTATCCTCTGGGTTTTCAGTCTGGAGCAGGTTTAAACAGTCCCAAGAAAAAAAGGAAAAAAAACCCAAACCAAAACAAATCAAAAAACAACAACAAAAAAACAGTTCTCTGCCCTAGCTAGCTAAAACTAACTAAAAACCACAGGAGATCTCTGTCCCACAGCAGTCTGTCCGAGCGTCAGCTGAACTGACCATCCAGGAGCGGAATGCAGAGGAGTAACAAAGTTTTTCAAAACAAACTGTGTGCTTCTTCTTTCCCTGTTTTGCTCTGAGAATCAGCCTTAAAGGTACAGAACACAATATACAGAACAGACGATTGGGGATACAGGCATCATAAAGTCACTCTAGCACAGTATGCCACTGGATTTCAGGGTGGAGGGTTTAAGGAATTGTGAGCAAACTTGAGAGGAGCTCCTTGTGAGATTTTTGATTTATTTAAACTTCCTTCACAGCCTCCTATACCTTTAATGGCTTTCTAGGGAAGCAACTTTTGAGGTATGAAACTAGGTGGTCATGGGCAGGAGTCCTGCACACAGCTATAATGCCAAGGCTGTGTGTGGACCAGATGATGCCATCACAACCAGTTCAAGTAGGAAGATGTGTTGGTCTGTCTCCAGGATAGATCATGTAGCCAGCTCATTCTCTTCCCTGACTTCCAGTTTTGGGAATTTTTTTAGAGTGCAATTTCCTGTATGCAATGGGCTGCAGGAGCCTGCATCCTGTTTGGGATTAACAGTGGGGGTCTCAGATGAATATGAGGAGCTCAGAGGTCTACAATGGCCCAATGTGGTTCAGGGGTTGGGCTGTCATGGCCTCAGGCCAGGACACAGGCAGACCTTACCCAGAGAGGTGAGGAAGTGGATGTTGTCATTCCCCATCCAGAACTCTGTCAGCTGGTTGCCAAAACCTCACTTGTATGAGTCCCAATCTCGCAAGAAGTTCACTGATCCCTCCCAGTGCCTCTGAAAAACCTGAAAAAGACCCTCAGCCCCACCAGCCCATCTCTCACTCAAAAGCATCCACAGTGCCTGGAGGACATACCTACCATGGTAAATGCTTCCCCTGCATCAGGACACGCCTATTGGGTGTTTGGGGAGCAAACCCCACAAGAATCCCTCTCTCAAGGATCTCCTGCATATGCCCTTGGAAATGAAGAGGAAATGATTTGCTGATTTAGGCAGGGAGTGGGTCTGTGGCACTCAGCCTGCTTCCAGAGACAAGACTTGGGAGAATCCCCTGCGTCCAGAGGGATTCACTCTGCCTTGCGGACATGAACCTCATCTGTGTGTTTTTGAGCCATCCTTTGCAGCCTTAACAAGAGTCAGTGTAGGAACACATAAACCTCCCTCTCCTCATCCTACTCACAATCCATCCCCCACCATCCATGTCCATGTCGCAGAAGATGGTGGTGGCACTGCAGTTTTGGGGGTAGATTGTATGTCAGCCACTCAAAACCTTCCCTTTGGCCAACGGTTCTTGGCAGCTCCCGGGTTTTGTGCAAATCAAAGAAATCAAGTGGAAAGAGTTATAATGTGTTTACTGATCCAGGGAGAACATCAGCCTTGAGCCTTTGAGCCCTTCAGCAAGCAGCTAGCTCTTTGTACTCCAGGATCCTAATGTAGAGCTGCTGGGAACCAAAGCGTGCCACTGCTTCTGAGGCCATAAGTTGCAGGGGAGATGGAAACCTTCTGAGAAAGAGATGGTCTAAGGTGCTGAGACTCCTCTCATCTGCAATGATGGGGGGTCTGGATCATGGAGCTGCTCTGAAAAGGATGACAAACTCATGATCCAGGAATTTGTCCCAGCTCCAGAATGTATGCAGGGCATAGAGAGTGTGTGGGTAGTTGACAGCAAAGGAGTTAGTGACACAGAGAGAGCTCCCTGTGATGCAATGAACAGTGTTCACCTCATCCTCCATGGATTGAATCATAAAATCACCCACAGTTTGGGTTGGAAGGAACCTTAAAGGTCATCTCATTCCACCATCTGCCATGGGCAGGGACACCTTCCACTAGATCCAGGTTGCTCCAAGCCCCATCCAAACCTGGTCTTGGACACTTCCAGGGGTAGGCAGCCACAGTTTCTCTGGCCAACCTGAGTCAGGGTCTTACTATCTTCTGAGTAAAGAATCATCTCCTAATATGTAATCTAAATCTCTCATCTTTTAGCTGTAAATCATTACCCAGTGTCCTGTCCCTGCCTGTGATGTAAAAAAATCACTCACCAGCTTTTTTCAAAGAACCCCATAAGTACTGGAAGGCCACACTGATGTCTCCCCAAGGCACACAAGCAAGAGGGATTGTGTGTTCATTCAATGATAGGTGTTCATTCTCACAAAAGCACCAACACCAGACTGGAGAGCACAGAGATGTGTCGGTGCCTTTTCTGCCCAGGGAAGGTAAAGGCAAGAACCGTTCTGCTCCCACACCTTTTGTGTGGGAGCAATCCCTGAATATGTTCAAATTTTGGAGGTGGTATCAAAATTTGAGAGGTGGGCTCACAGAGGAGGAGGATAGTGCCTTCCTTTCCTGGGGGATAAAAATATCCAGGCCCAGGGTTGGTGGGGCAGATGTTGGGCTGCCCAGGGGAAGTAAAGGAGAGTGACAGCTTTATCCAGCAGTGCTTCACAGACTCCGCAGTGCTCTCAGGGTTCTCCTCAGTGCCCCCAGTGCCCCCTCCACTGCTCCCAAGCGTGCCTCACTGCTCTCCAGTGCCCCCCCCAACCTCCCTCCCCCAGCATTCCCCTGTCTCTCCACTTGGATGGAGGCACCTGACTGGGCAGTGACATCCCAGCAGGCATCAATGATCCCATGGATGATCATTGCTCCCCAGGCACCTCTCCCTCTTGGTTCCATATCACCTGTGCCAGGAAATGCACTCTGCAGATCTCCCAGATGTCTGGATTCTCCTGCTGTCAGGTACTGGTGGAGGGTGGCGGGCTTAGGGGCGGGCACAGGTCCCTCATGAGGATCAGGGCTTGTAAAGGAACCTCACCTACCTCTTCCTCCTGAACAGCAGGCATCTGCAGACATGACACCCACCTGCTGCTCAGTCCCACCCTGAGCAGGAGTCAAGAGGCACACACCTCCTCACCTTCCTGAAGAGCCCGTGTCCCCCCATGAGGCACCCTCTCTGTCCCAGCCCCCGTGGTCCTAGCACAGTCCCAGCCATTAGACAGCTTCATCACCAGGCCTAGGCCACTCAGTCCAGGTGGGAATGGAGGTATTTATTTTGTATCCAGAGGTGGACCTCAGCAGGTGAGTGGCCTCCCAGCCTTGTCATCAGCAGTCACTGCTGCAGGCACAGCTCCTGCCCCAACTCTTCATGTGCTGGACCAGCACCTGGAGCTGAGGTGAGAGGGAGAGAGAGAGAGGCATCCAGTCAAACAGGCAGGCAGAAGACAGAAAATTTCTGCAGGACTGGCACAGGCCACCTAGGATCGGATCACATCGAGGTGTCCATGGAGATGGAGGCCTCTGGTGATTTCCCAGCCCATGAGAAGGTCCCTGGTACGGCTGAGGCAAAGCCAGGTTAGGCTGAGACCTTGGGTGTCCCATACAGGTGTCCACATTCAGGACAAGGTGTTGTGGGGTAGGACTCTGCCAGGGAAGGACATGCTCTCAGATTTGGGAAGGGGACAGCCTGCCATAAAGGTATCAAGGTCCCTCTGCCTTCAGCCAGGACTTTTCTGTCCCACATGGGGAGCTGATGCTGGGGTCCAGGTGGGGGTCAGGGGAGTATCAGGCAGCCCAAAGGTAGCCTTCAGATCCCGCTTCTGTCTTCTGGGGCTGCCTCTTTCCATCCCTTTGGAGTGACTTGCAGAACTGCCTCTGCTGCTCCTGCTGCTGCTGGTTGTTCCCAGCCAAAAACATGAAGATGTTCCTTCATGTCTGATGTGGCTCCAGCCCACGGAGCACCTGGATGGCTCATGGGGAAAGGTGTCTGCAACAACAGGGAATTGTCATCCCAGAGCTGCCCGCTGCTTCTGCCCTCGCCCAACCCTGCGCCCACACAGTCCCACATCCACCCACCTGGCCCCACATTCACCCACCTGGTCCCAGGCTGGAATCTCTCTGCCATTTTCTCTGTGGGGAGGGGGGGTCCCATTTTGGGGGCTGGGATGGATGGTGGGGAGCCCCAGCACCTCTAACGGTGAATACCTGCCAAGGAGAGTATACTCTCAGCAAACCAAAGGTGCCACTTCCCAGAGAACCCCTAGAAATGTGGGAGCCATGAGACTTGGCACCCCACCATGGCTGACGGTTGCTCCTGCCCCCCAGAGCTCTCCCTTGGGGGACATGTAGGCAAATCTCTGCCCTGCACCTGGGTGACCCCCAGCTGCACCCCAGGGACACCCACCTCCTTGAGTCCTAACAGTCTCCTTGAAGCCCCAGGCCACCCTAATCACACCTGAGACCCCTCTCTCAACCTGGGTCTCTATGGACTCCCATCTCCTGGGGTCCTAAGAGTCTCTCCAGTCCCCAGGGACTACCCCCAAACTCACCCAGGGATGCCCAAAAGCCCTGTGGGACACCCTAAGCCCTCCAGAAACATCCAGCCCCTCCAAGGGACCTGTCCCATGCCTCCTCAGTACTTCATGGTCCACCCTGATCTCCAATCCCACCCCCTGTGCTCCTGTCCCCAGGGGATTCTATGGGCAGCCAGGGTGACCTGACACAGAGGGTCTCTGCCCCTACCTCCAGCATCTGTTGGTCCTTCTCAGCAGCCCAGGCTTCCCATGCCACCCATTCCACCTTCTGCTCTCTCCAGTGGGAACTCCTATGCTCCCATTCTGCAGACAGCTGCCAGACCTCCTGGAGGTGTCAGGCGTGATTAGCCTCAGCTTTTGAGGGGCTTCCTTCAGGTCTGACCTATCTGGCACATACCTGCAGTGCTCTCTGGCAGTTCTCAGAAGCCAGAAGTGTGATGTCAGGCCTGGCTGAAGGAGCTAACTCCTGCCCTCCTGCCTCCCTCATCCTCAGAGAGCTGGCTGGGCATGGGGTGAGCACACTGCAGAAATACCAGCAGTCATCAGCATGAGTGTGGGGCAGATAGGGAACCTGTTTCCCTTGGGGCCAAAACTCCACAGGTGTTCAGGAGAAGTGGGGAGCTAGGGCAGATAGGGAACCTGTTTCCCTTGGGGCCAAAACTCCACAGGTGTTCAGGAGAAGTGGGGAGCTAGGGCTGTTCCCGTGGACCTTTCTGAGTTGCTACCCAGTCCAATGAGGGGGATTTCACCCAGGGTGCAAGTATCCCTCCAATCCATTCCCATGAGAGTTTCACCTGGCAGGTGGCTTTGGCCCTGGCTCTTGCTGCCTTGTGCCTGGCCTCTGGTATGGCAGCACAGGGAGGGAAAACTTTCCAGGATGCTCTTGTTCCCCTGGGAAAGGAGGAGGCTCTTGGGAGCAGCCTGTGAGATTGCGTGGTTACAGGATGTGACCACCCCATGTGTGACAGAGCAGCAGGAACCCATTCCATACCTGTTCTGATCCTGTGTTTCTCTGCAGCCTTTGTATGTTGGGTGGAAAACGCCTCAGACACAGTGAGCTGAAACCTAGAATCACAGAATGACAACATCCTGAATTGGAAGGGACCCACATGAATAAGTGAGAGCAACTCCAGAAGGAAATGATGCCACAGGCTTGAGGAATGGCAGGCCCCACACTCTGCAGGCAATGAAGGAACCAGAAAATCACCAAGGAAATGCACTCACCTGGGGAACATGTGAGCCTGTGCAGCCTGCACCCCCTGAGCAGTGGTCACTCCATTGTTGACACCAGCCTGACACACTCAGCCTCTGCAGAGTGACAGGGAGCTCTCAGGAGATTTCCGTGGAGGAGGCAGACCTGTCTCCTGCTCCTCTAGGAGCAATGTCTCCAAACTCCTCTTCCCAAACCTCATTCGTGAACATCAGGGAATCAAAGAACCAATAAGGTTGGAAGAACCCTTGGAAGCCAACAAGTCCAACCACGGCCACATCCACATGTCTCTTAAATCCCTCCAGGGATGATGAGCCCACCACTGCCCTAGATAGCCTGTGTCAGGCATGAACAACCTCTTATATGAAGAAATTTTCCCCAGAATCCCACCTAAAACTCTCCTGGTAGAATTTATCTTTTGTTATCTGGGAGAACAGGCTGACCCCCACCTGGCTTCACCCTCCTTTCATGTAGATGCAGAGAACAAGAAGGTCCCCCCTGAGCCTCCATTTCTTCAGGCTCAGCCCCCACAGCTGCTCCACATGAGACTTGTGCTTCAGACCCTTTCCCAGCCTCTCTGCCCTTCTCTGGGCACTCTCCAGCACCTCAATATCTCCAGATGCCAGCTCACCGTGAGCAGCAGAGCCATCCAGGTGTCCAGACTCTCCAGTCCTGCAATGCAGCTGCAATGGAACTGCATGCACAGGACATTGTCCTGGCAGGACAGGATGCCAATATTCTCAAAGGTGAAGGCAGGGCGCTGCCTGTCCCTCAGCTGGAAGGAGTACAAGAGAATGCTCTCCTCCACACAGCCCCTCACCACATCAGGCAGGAGGGAACTGGTCTGGGACAGCCACCAGTAATCTCAATGTCACCTGCAAAGAGGAGGGCATTCTCACTACCACAGCTGGGCAAATTTTCACATGAGATTCATGGCAAAATGGCAGAAAGGCAGGTTTGGTCTAGGGGCAGCTCAAGCTCCAGCTTTGGAGGTGATTCCCCCCTCTGGAGGCGATTGAGGGCACACAGTCCCCCCAAATACGGAGCTGGATCCCTTCTTACCAGGCATCATCACTGTTGGGAACACCAGCTCCCGTAGACAGGACACGTCCATGTCCAGCTGGAACACGGGTTTTCGAACCACATACACCTCTTCTGTGCCATTGATTTGCTCATGGACCACAGCAAAGGTCCCAAGACCTGGGACAAGAACACCCTGCCCAGGAAGAAGACAAAACAGTTGAGAAAAGTGTTACATCCCAGACCCTGGAATCCAGAGGTTAAACTCAAGGTTCCTTTGCTCTAGCTGGTGCAAAGGAAAAATCCCCACCAGCTATTCTCAAGAGGTGAAAAATCACACTAAAGTCAAAACCATTGAAAATTAAGAAAACTTTGACAAAGGAATAAATACACTAACAAATTCAACATAAAACCACTTATCATCCCATTACTTAGCATTTATTTAGCATTTTCCCAAAAGATTCCATGAAAAGAGGATTAGAAGGAAAGACAGGCTCCATGTGCTGGCTACCTGGTGGTCAGCCTGTTTGAAGCCCTTGGGCCTTTGTGGGCACTTGCCCCAGGTGGGACTGCTGGTCACTCGTCCAATTAGAGGGCAGGTTGGCACCATCCCCTAGGTGCTATGATTGACAGCCCAGGTGGGGGGCTGGGGGCAGGACAGGGTGCTGCTTCACCTACGCAAAGCCTGGCCTTCCCCTCCCACCAGACACAGATGCTGGCATTACCAAGTGCATGACATCTCAAGACATTGTTCTAATCTAGTGCCTGACAAAGGAACTGTGATAGCTGTGGGAAAAAACCATGTTCTCCAATTTTTACTTTCCCTCTTCAAAGTATTCACAGAAATCCCTCGTCTAAAGAAGATCCCAAGCAATTCCAACCCAGGGAAAATTCCCAGGGATGACCCTTGGCATGGACCCAGCAGGATCCTGTATCTCTCTGCTAGGTCTCTCCACCCCTGGCAGATCAGGGAACAGTAAAATGAGGCAGATTTTGGGGTGATTTTGTGGGATTATTGAGTTGGATTTTGGGGCTGGATTTTGTGGTGAATTTGGAGAATTTTTTGGGGCTGGATTTTGGGGTGAATTTCAGGGAGTTTGGGGCTGGATTTTGGGGGAAAAATTGGGGATTTGGGGAGCCGGTTTTGGGGTGGATTTCCAGTGATTTTGGGAGTGGATTTTGGGGCAAGATTTGGGGTGAATTTTTAGGAGTTTGGGGTGAAAATTTGGGATCTTTGGGGCTGGATTTTGGGGGAAAAATTGGGGATTTGGGGAGCCGGTTTTGGGGTGGATTTCCAGTGATTTTGGGAGTGGATTTTGGGGCAGGATTTGGGGTGCATTTTTAGGAGTTTGGGGTGAAAATTTGGGATCTTTGGGGCTGGATTTGGGGATGAATTTCGAGGATTTTGGGGCTAGATTTGGGTGGATTTGGGGCTCTATTTTATGGTGAATTTAGAGGATTTTGGGGTAGTTTTTTGGGCTGGATTTTATGTCTATTCTGTGATGAATTTGGGGATTTTGGGGCAGATTTTGGGGTGAATTTGGAGGATTTTTGACTGGATGATGGGTGAATTTTGGGTGAAATTTTGGGGTTTTAAGGTGAATTTTGGGGGGAATTTTAGGAATTCTGTTTTTTTTTAAAGTTGGATTTCAGGTGAATTTTGTGGTGAATTTGGGGCAGATTTTTGGGTGATTGTGTGAAATTTTGAGTTGGATTTTGGGGATGGATTTTGAGGTGAATCTGAAGGATTTTGGGGCTGGATTTTAGGGCCAGATTTTGGGGTCAATTTGAGGGCTTTTGGGGCTAAATTTTGAGGGGAATTTTGGGTGAATATTGGGGATTTGGAGGCTGAATTTTTGGGGATTTTGGGGGGGGATTTTTGGGTGATTTTGTAGGATTTTAGGGTAAGATTTGGGGGCTGGAGTTTTTGGCGATTCTCACAGANGATTTGGGGGCTGGATTTTTGAGTGATTCTCACAGATTTTGGTGTAGGATTTTGGGGCTGGATTTTTGGGTGAATTTAGGGCATGATTTTGGGGTGAATTTCTGGGAGTTTGGGGAGAGATTTTGGGAGTGAAAATTGGGGTGTTTTGAGGGGGATTTGGGGTGGATTTCAGGTGAATTTTGGGGTGGATTTAAGGGGATTTTGGAGCTGGATTTTGAAGTGATTTTGTGGGATTTGCTCAGCCTTGAAAGTGAGGGCAATGGGGAGGCCTCACTGCAGCTG
>WBMY01015300.1:0-20057 GCA_013397315.1 Donacobius atricapilla
CAGGGGTCTTCCTCATCCCCCTCAAAAATCAATATATTTCCCAAAAAATGACTTATAATATGCACTATAAGTAGCCCAGTGTGGGAGCCTCAAGCTGCTGACGGAAGGCTCCTTTCCCCTTGGAATTGCTGGTGCTTCCAGCCTAAATCTGTGACAGAGGGTTTTTAATTTTTTTTTTTTTTTAATTTCTGGAATGCCCACGAAGATCAAAAAGTAGTGTCTGGCCTTTATCTAATACTTTAATTCTGACGTGTGATACTTTAATCTAGTCATTTCAGTTCCCAGCCAGCCTCCTTGGAGAAATTAGGACATGTTACTTGTTCCATTTGCTTTTTCTTCCTGTTTTAATTTTTTTTTTTTTTATCTTGGCTTAAAAGGTGGAAATAAGCAGCCGAGGATTGGCAGACAGATGCAGCCAAAGCCCCCCAAATAACTGAAGTGTTGAGAATTTTACTTAAATTGTGTGACCACGGAATCCCAGAGCGGGTTGGGGTGGAAAGGACGTGAAAGCCCACCCAGTGCCAGCCCTGCCATGGCAGGGACACCTTCCCCTGTCCCAGGCTGCTCCCAGTGCCCAACCTGGCCTTGGGCACTGCCAGGGATCCAGGGGCAGCCACAGCTGCTCTGGGCACCCTGTGCCAGGGCCTGCCCACCCTCCCCAGGGAAGGATTTCTCTCTGATATCCCATCTAAACCTCTCTTTTTCAGCTTAAGGCCGTTCCTGTTTGTCTCATCACCCCAGTCCCTTGTGAAAAGTTCCTCTCCAGGGACAGGGGTGCACAGGGAAGAGCAGGGGAATTGTGGGACCACCCCAGGAGTGACAGTGAGGTGTTGGGTGAGTTGAAATTATCTATGGAATTGTACCTTACAGCCATGGGGGGCGCTTGGGATGATTTAAGTGGTTCTTTCTCATTCCCCTCAGCCCCGGAAAGATTTGAGGTCACTTGGAGCTGCTTTTGACATGTCTCTCGTTGACTCTGAGCATGGCCAGAATGTGTCTTGTCCTGGCATGTGGAAAGCAACGCCTGAGAGAGCTGGGAAAGGGGCTCAGCCTGGAGAAAAGGAGACTCTGGGGGGACCTCACTGCTCTGCACATAGTCCCTGCCAGGAGGGGCAGGGAAAGGAGAAGAGGAAATGGCCTCAAATTGCACCAGGGGAGGCTCAGGTTGGAGACTGGGCAAGGAAATTCCCCTGGCAGAGTGGTCAGGCCTTGGGCTGAGCTGCCCAGGGAGGTTTGGAGTCCCTGTCTGTGGGAGTGCTCAGGAGGAGTCTGGAGGTGGCCCTTGGGGACAGGGTTTGGGCTGATGCTGGTGCTGCTGGAGGGGCACTGGGGGATCCTGAGGGGCTCTTCCAACATGGACAATTCCAGACCCAAGATATCAAAGGCCAACCTCTGCCCAATCTCTCAGTCAGGAAGGACAGCTCCGCTCTCGGAGAGGAGCAAGGTGGGGCATTCCCTGAGGATTTTTTCCCCTTTAAAATCTCTTTCTGGTCTATGGGAGTGCAGTGACAGAATAGTTTTTCTGTTGCTCAGTGTAGGTAACTACAAAACTCACAGAAGTTTGTTACACTCTCCACTGCATTACTGTAACTTCTTGGAGTTTGGGGGTTTTGTCAGGTTTTGGGGTTTTTTTTGCTAACACTTAAAAATATTACAGCGTTTTCAAGAGTTTGTGCATTTGCTCAGTCATCCTCTACTTTTATTTTGCTGGCTATATCCAAGCTCTGGCACCTCGGGCAGAGATGAAATGTCCTTTGAGAAGTAATGGCATCTTTTTGAAATGTTATTTTCCAGCACAAACAACTAGGGGTTTTTTTGCTTGTTAATTTTATTTGGATAATGAATAACCTGCATGCTTCTTCCCTTGTACAAAAGTATTCTTTTCAATATCCAGAACTCCTCCTCACCCGGAAACTGCACACCAGTTGTGACCTGGGTGAAGGGAATCCAAGCCCTCGCTTATCAAAAATTATCAAATCTTACTCTTATTTATTTTCTTTATGAAAGGGAGTGACTGCCAAGACAGGAAAGACTTGAGAGTCTTTTTTTTTTTTTAACTCTCCATCACAAACCACCTGGAGTACGTTTGCAGTACCTGAAAATAGGAGTGTGTGTACATTCTATAGAATTAGTGGACAGGCTTGTAAGAAATACTTGGGTTTCTCTTCCTAAGAGGCCACTCCTCAGACAGCAGAATATTTGGAGCCAAAAAGAACAATAATATGCAGAGAAATTGAGAAAAAATAGGAAAAAAGGACATTAAAAGTGGGGAGGAGAGTGCAGGAATGAGATCTAAGAGACAAAATAATGTACAGTGGTCTAGAGACGTGGAACAGATGTAAAGAAACAACAAAACAGCTGAAAAGGGAAAAAAATGGGACATATTACCCCTAATTACACTCCACTATCATAGAATCATAGTTTGGGTTTGAAGGGACAATAAAAACCATCCAGTGCCACCCCTGCCGTGGGCAGGGACATCTTCCACTGCCCCAGGCTCTTCAGCCTGGAGAGGAGAAGGTTGTGTGGAGACCTCACAGCCCCTGCCAGTGTCTGAAGGGGCTACAGGGAAGTTGGAGAGGGACAATTCAGCAGGAACTGGACTGACAGGACAAGGGGGAATGAGTTCAAACTGAAAGAGAGGAAATTTAGGTTTGGTTTATGAAGGAATTGCTCCCTGTGAGGGTGTTGAGGCCCTGGCACAGGGTGCCCAGAGCAGCTGTGGCTGCCCCTGGATCCCTGGCAGTGCCCAAGGCCAGGTTGGACACTGGGGCTGGGAGCAGCCTGGGACAGGGGAAGGTGTCCCTGCCATGGCAGGGCTGGCACTGGATCATTCTGACCCAAACTGGATTCTGTGGTGGTGGAGTGTGATTATGGGTAATATGTCCCATTTTTTTCCCGTTTCAGCCTCCCTGGAGTAGAGGGGCCCATTTGCCTCTTCACTGTGTGTCACGGTAGGACACGACATAGATTGATTCCATGGAGCTGTCAGAAGAGAAAGAAGGCTTTATTTACAATCCCAGCAGTTTCTTTTAGAACACGCTGTGTAAAAAGGACTGTTACTGCTCCATGGCACTGACACTGCTCTCCATTGGTTCAGGAATAGGAAACAACCCCTGGGACAGTTGTTCTGGCAAAGGGAACACTGTTTGCTGAGCCTGTGCTGAGAAACGCAGAGAGCTGTTTTGAAAAGAGAAACTGTTGGCAGCTTTCCCTTGGGAAAGGAGCTAGCAATGGTCAGCAAGCTGAATTCAGGCTCAGAAATGTCGAGCCCACAACTGTGTGCTCTGGAAGGCTTCATTCCCTGATCCAACCTGCCCCTGTAGCCCTGCAGTTTTCTTCTGGAGCATTTCCATCTCTGCCTGAACTCCGGGCTGCCTTCACAGCAGCCGTGGGCACCCTGACTTTTCCAGGGCTCAACATTTGTACTTTGGCTACAAGTGTTTTTGTAGATGCTGCGTTGGAGCAGCAGCAATTCCAATCATCCTCTGTATCCCGCTGCAAGAGGGGCTTTCTTAGGGTCACCAGACCCAAGCTGGAAGATCTTCAGAGAGAATTCCATCATAATACAGAAAGAAAGATTCTGCTGTTGTGTTTCTCCACCAAAGCCACAGCTCAGTTCCTTTGGTGCTGGGCCCCAACTCCAAGTGAAGTCCCAGCAGAAGTTCTCCTCCACGGGTTACCTCATCAGCACTTCCCAGGGCGCCACGGCAGCTCCCAGACAGCCTCAGTTCTACAGGAAACCCTCCTCTGGAGGGAGCAGCTTGTGTTTCGCCTGGCAGAAAGGTGCTGCTGAGTAACTAATGTGGTCCAGCTCTTTTTAGGCCAGAGGGGTTGCCATGGTAACCCCTTCGGATGGAGATAGATCAGCTTTTGAGTCATCAGCAGAGCCGGCTTCGATAGCACCGGCTTTGGATTGACAGCCAGAGCTGCACTTTGTGTAGGCTGGCACGCCTCTGGACCAGAAGGTCCTGGAATTGCTGCTGGATGAGCCTTGTTCCCCAAAAAAATAGTGCACCCCTCCGAGTTCTCCTTGACACTCTCCGGAATTGTGTTCCTTGGTGTTCGCACTCATGGGGAAGATCACGCTCCTGAGTACGAAAAGTTTCTCTTCTGGTTTAAAACATCAAGCAGGAATTTCTGGACATCAGGAGGAATTTTTGTTGTTGTTGTTGGGTTTTTTTGTTTGCATGGAAATGGTTGTTAAGTATTGAAAGGGGCTGCCCAGGGAGGTTTGGAGTGCCCATCCATGCAGGTGTCCACGGAACCTTGTCACCACCTTGGTGACAAGGTGGGCATCGGGCACAGCTGGGACTTAATGATCTTGGCGATCTTTTCCAGCCTCTGTGATTCTGTGATTCTGTGAAAATCCTTCCCCAAATCCATGGAGTTTTCTGGGGAAGAAGTCTCCAGGAAAAACACCGTGTTAGTTGTCCAAGTGAAAATGCATACTTGGCAGTTGTATCCCAGAAATCCTCCCAAGACCACTTTCCATGATAAAAGCATTTGTGGCAGTGCAGGACAGTTGCTGTTAAAATCAGGCATTCTGAAGAATTGTGATTCTTTAAAACTTGTGTAAATCAAGTGCTACCATGTCAAGTATTTCTCATCTGAGAGCTTCTCTACACCCCCAATTTCCAACTTTTAGAGGAATCTGGTTTCCATGCATTAGAAAATATGGAAAACAAAAAAGGAGATTAATTTAATCATGAAGTTCCCCTCACATCCAAAAGGACCAGTACAATCCATGGCTCTTTAAAAACCTTTGGTTCTGCTGGCTGTAACATCATTGGATCTACACCTCTTCAATGCCCAGCTTTTGCTTCTCTGTCGGAATTCCTGGAAGAGTCAGAAACTGTCCTCAATTCCATTAAAATCAGCTCCTTCATTGGCCCCTTCCCTTTTCAATATCAATTCCCTGCTCTCTTGTGCAGCAGCATTGGTGTCTTTGCCGGCCAAAATGAAAACTTGGTCCTTGCTGTCAGGAGAAAGCTCTTTGTGCAGCTTCCACAGGGATTCTGTTCTTGAAATTCCAGGCCATGATATTTATGGTGTCCTGACACAAATCCATTCCAGAAAGTTCTTAGAAGTCTGTTCTGCTTTGTGTCCACTTGATCGACCTCCTGCTAGCTAAGAAAAAGAAATTGTGATGAATTTTAAATAATTTTTTTCTAAAATTGTCACTTACAGAGCTTCATTAGGCTAAGAAGTCATTCTTCAGTAGAAGCAGCAGCAGAAGTGGGAATGCTTTGTTGTCTCTTCCTTTTCGCTCCCAGATCCTCTATCCCATGCCAGTTCAGAAGAAAGATGGAGAGAGACTTTTTACAAGAGCATGGACTGATGCGACAGGAGGAATGGCCTTAAGCTGAAAAAGAGTAAATTGAAATTTGAGATTACAACCAAATTCTTTACTATGAGGGTGGTGAGGCCCTGGCACAGGTTGCCCAGTGCTCAGTCACTGCACAGGAAAGTTCTCCCTGGTGTTCAGGCGGAACTTCCCATAATGGCTCAGCTTTTCCCAGAGTGAGAGGTGGTTTAGTGATCAGCCAGGATCCATCTTCCACCCAGCCACCAACCTCCAGAACCTCTCTGAATCTCTTTATTTATTCACCACCTCTGCCCAAGCTGGGTCTGTCAGAGGAGGAATAAAAAACCATGGCAAGAGCTGAGGGTTTAATCAAGGGGTGACCCACTCAGAACTACTGACGCAGAGTACGGAGTTTGTCTTTTCTGCTGTGCACATAACCCAGAGGAGCTGTGGGTACCTCCCCTCCCTGCGAGGTGCCTTTCAGCCCCCGTTCCCCGGCTGTCCCCGCTGCCAGGCCCTGGGGCTGTGCTGTGGCATCACTCATGCAGGCTAATTGCCCTATGGGCCAGCACTCCTCTTTTGTAGGGCACTGTTCTCGGGGCCTGCACTTCCCCTCCGTGAGCTATTCCAGGGACCTGGCATGGCAAGGTTGGTGCTGACCTTTCTGCTGAGATCCCTGCTGAAATTCCAGAGGGAGCAGCTGGGCCTGCAGGGCCCAGCCCTGCCAGGATGCAGCTCCTAAAATAACTGCTGGGCAGGGCCGTGCTCCCAGGGCAGGGATGTCCCTGGAGCGTTCCCAGGGCAGCTTCCCCAGGCCGGCCGAAATGCTGCAGGGGGCACAACGCCACGGGCACCTCAGGGGGAAGTGCTGTGGGCATCGGTCTCGTTAGAAATGAATCGTTGTTTCGGGGGAGTTGGTTGTTAATGAGTTTGTTTCTGAGGGGGGCGTTGATTGTAGATGTAAGGGGAGCTGGGAGTTTGTTGTAAATGTTGCAGCGTGGACGCTGGGCGGGAATGAGAGGGAAATGTGCTGAGCTTGGAGAAAGAGAGAGAACGTTCTGGAAGGTGACATTGTGTCGGCGTCTCGGGCTGCGATTGGTGGGGAGAGTTGGCCAATCACTCGACGCCCTGAGAGAATGATTGGACGGGAATGCCTCTTGTTGAGGACCAATGGGAGCTCCGGAAACCGACCAATCGGAAGAAGGATCCCAAGCGCACCAATCATGGACAGACAGAGGGTATAAAAGCTGTGCTGGGGATTCACTCCGGGTCCTCCTGCTGAACTTGGTGTCCGAGGGAGCACCCGGTGTGCCCACTGTTACCTGCGCTTATCCTGGGTTCCCACTCTCAGCAGTTAATAATGAACCAGTTGACTTTTATTCCAAAAAGTCTCTGCCTCGTTTGCAACAGTCTGAAACTGCTGTGGGAAGGACAAGGGCACACAAAGCATTTGGGGCTGGAGCCAGCCCACTCTGCCCTGGGAAAATCAGGCCCCAGTTCTCTCTGAGGTGTAAAGGGCTGGAGGAGTCCAGACCTTACAGTTCTCCGTCCCCACCCTGTTAAAGAAGCTTCAGGGCTCCCTATTCCCTACTGTCACTGTCACTGACTCCCAGCTGCAGAACTGCCAGGGTGAGTTAAAAAACAACCATGGAGAAGTCCTGCCTTTCCGGCCTCAGGATATCAGAAAACTTTGCAAAGGCTCCAGCACCCCAAATACAAATCTGGGGGAGGATCCCAGAATCGGGTTCGGGTTGGAAGGGACCATAAAGGAGGGACAGGACAAGGGGGAATGGCTTCAAACTGACAGAAAGCAGGATGAGATGGGATATCAGGAACAACTGCTGAGGGTGGGCAGGCCCTGGCACAGGAATTCCATGGAAGCTGCCCCTGGATCCCTGGCAGTGCCCAAGGCCAGGCTGGACCCTGGGGCTGGGAGCAGCCTGGGACAGGGGAAGGTGTCCCTGCCATGGCAGGGGGGGCTCTGGGTGAGCTTTGAGGTCCCTTCCAACCCAACCCAACCCAGTCTGGGATCCATGATTCCCTGAAATAAGGATTAATAAAAAATGGGTTTAAACTGGGGACAGTTGGCAGGCTCTGGTAGCACAACGGGAGATGAGGTGTGTTGCTTGTTTAAGTGGTATTGCATAAATAGTTAAATTGTTTGCCAAGCAATCTGTCAGGTTTGAAATTACCAGTGGCCTGGGTAAAGCTGGCAAATCTGTGGAGATGGAAAAGATTTCCCTGAGCAGCAGCTGCAGAAGAAACTCTCTGAGGCAGGGGTTGCCCCAAACCACTTCTGTGCTCCGTGCTAACAGCATTGCCCATAAATCCTTTCCTTTCTGGACAATGAAATTATCATAATGATGGTAATTACCATAACAATGAAATTACCAAATATTTGATATTTTTGTGTGCAGGGCCCATCAGGTTGATGAACACAATTGAATTTGATGATGGTTTTAGATCTCTTTCCACTAAAATATCCTCTCCTCTCCTAAGCACTCACATCCTGGAGCAGGGCACACAACACCTGTGCTCTCAGCACAGAAAGTTTCTCTCTTGGCTTATAAAAGCCAATTACGGAAAAAAAACCCCAAAAAATCACCTCAATCCCATTGTTTTTCCCTCTTCCAACCTATGTGTAGCAGCAGGTCTTTTCACAGTAAACCTCAATGAATTTTGATATATTGACAGAGCAGTTCTTGAAAGGCATTACCTCAAACAGGTGGAACTGGAGCGCTGAGCCCAAATTGCAGGCAGAACATAAAGACTTCCAGTTAAAAATTAAAACAAAGCCAAATGAAAAGCATTGAGAAAATTCCAAGTAGCCAAATGCACCTGTAGTATAAATATTGTAAAAAAACAATGTAACCTACTCTGGATTTATTTTATTTATTCTGTTCCAATAAACTCTAGTCCATTCTAGGTGTATGAGTATCAAATGTAAATCTCATCTTTGACACATAAAAGTCTGAATTAATACATTTTTGAAGAATTCTATTAATTAAATACTATTATATTTTATTAAAAACAATGCTCAAATTTACACAGGAACTTTGTATCTGGGATGGACAGAGCACACAGAGGGTTTTCAAACATGAAACATCAGGAACAGTACACTTCCTGACCTTATTTTGGGGATTTTAGGATAGTTTGGGAGGGTCTGTGTGTGTCCAGAACATTCAGGCTGAGACAAACATTCAGCTGATCCTTGTTTGTTTGTTTGTTTTCCATTGTTTGCAGGTTTGCCAAGCTTTAACTGCTTGGAAGAAGTTTTCTGTCCTGGGTGTTGCTTCAGGCTGATTTTCATTCTTTAAACTCCCCCTATCTTTTTTTTGTTTTGTTTTGTTTTAAGTGGAAGGAACAAGGAGAATTTGGGGGGTTTTTTTGGAAGGGTAATATTTTGGTCAGGGAAATTTATAAGCAAATTCAAGTTTCAAAGGCTGAAAACAGCAGCGAAAAAATATTTCTTGCTTAGATTGTCACAAGAAAGAACTTTTTGTTGTCTTTTTAATGTTGCTTTTCAAGGCAGTGAAATTGATATGTAATAAATTCTAATAAATACGCCAACTCTGTGGTATTAATTTTTACCCAGATTCCAATTTCTGAGCATCGCCTTCTTAACCAAAGGGATGAGAACACAAGGTTTTTACAGGCAACATGGATCTCTTCCACGGGGGAAAAAATTCCTTAAAAGTTACTTCCGAAGTGGGAAACTTTTTCCAAGCATTTGCTGTTCCTTTTCCCAAGTGTCATAAACTCCAAACCCAGGGGTCTCTGCAGGAGCTTCCAGCTCTCCTTGAAGGCCAGGGCCAAGGGTGTGAGGGAACGCTGGGATCAGAGGAGTTTTCTCCAAAATTCCCTTTTTCAGAATTGGCTGTTGAGATCACAGAACCACAGAATTACAGAATTACAGAAACACAGAAATCCCAGAATCCCAGACTGGGTTGGGAGGACCTCAAAGCCCACCCATTCCCACCCCTGCCATGGCAGGGACACCTTCCCCTGTCCCAGGCTGCTCCCAGCCCCAGTGTCCAACCTGGCCTTGGGCACTGCCAGGGACAGGGGCAGCCACAGCTGCTCTGGGCACCCTGTGCCAGGGCCTCAACACCCTGCCAGGGAGGAAATTTCTCCTAATATCTGATCTAAACCTGTCATTTTTCAGTTTGAGGCCATTCCCCCTTGTCCTGTCCCTCCAGGCCTTGGCAATTGTCTCTCTCCATCTTTTTTGTCAGCTTCTTCAGGTCCTGGAAGCCTTTTTAAGATGTCTGGAAAAGAACTGCACACACTGCTCACTATACAGAGAACTATGGATTTATACCAGGGCTGGTGTGCTACAATGTTCCCTGCTTTGTTCTTTATTTTGTGCTCTTGATAATTCCAAATATTTGATTTGTTTCTCTCAGTAAAAGGGAACATTGTGCTGATATTTTGATGGAAATATTAATCAGAACCCAAGGATCTCATTTGTGAGTGGGAAAACAACTTCCAGCCCATCCTTATGTACACAGAATTTCCCCCCGTGTGCACTACTCACTGCATCAGATTTTATCTGCCATTTTATTATCCAGTCACTCAGTCTTGTAAGGTCTTTATTCAGTTCTCCAGCCAGCCCTTTAAACTGCACCCCGATTTGTCCTCTACCTTTCCTTTACCTGAATCCCTCGATGCCTTCCGCAGTGGTGTCTCCCTGCTCAGCCCCTCTCTCCAGATCACTGAGGGATACATGAAGCAGCACCAGCCACAGCACAGCTCCCTGCAGACTCCTCCTGTCATCTCCCCTTCTCTGAAAACTGACCTCTGAGTTCTGTTCTCTTTCCTCTCATCCTGCCAGCTTTTGATCCATTCTTCTCTTGCTTCTTTTGCATAAATGTTTATTATTATTATTATTATTTTCCACATGATGCCTTGTCTGGGAAGCTCATTGTCCCTGGAAATACTGGGAGCACTTAAACATGGATCTTCATGTTCACCTTGCTCAGCTGGTTAGTGGGGAACACACTGTAGGCAGTTCTTCAGCTCTTGGACAATGCAGATTTGGGACAACATGGATTTCACCTCGAGTCTGCGTCCAGTTCTGGCTCCTGCAGGAGAGCCCTGGAGGGGCTGGAGCGTGTCCAGGGCAGGGCAGGGAGCTGGGGAAGGGGCTGCAGGCCCAGGAGGGGCTGAGGGAGCTGGGCAAGGGGCTGAGCCTGGAGAAAAGGAGGCTCAGGGGGGACCTTGTGGCTCTGCACAAGTCCCTGCCAGGAGGGGACAGCCGGGGGGGTCGGGCTCTGCTCCCAGGGAACAGGGACAGGAGGAGAGGGAACGGCCTCAGGCTGGGCCAGGGCAGGCTCAGCTTGGGCAGCAGCAGGAATTTCCCCATGGAAAGGGTGCTCAGGCCTCGGCAGGGGCTGCCCAGGGAGGTTTGCAGTGCCCATCCCTGCAGGTGTCCCCTGGAGGTAGCACTCAGAGCTCTGGGCTGGGGACAAGGTGGGCATCGGGCACCACTGGGACTGCCTGGGCTGGGAGGGCTTTTCCAGCCTCAGGGATCCTGGGATTCTCTGGAACTGCTGCACTGTGAACTCGGAGGCAAGCACAGGAATTTTATTTTCTCTGTGATTTTGCTTTCCCTGTGAATTCCTTTAACACCTTAGTGGTCTTCAGGCCCTGCCCACTCTGTTCCTGATCCTGACAGAAAGGAGGATTTGGGTTTGTGAGTCATTCCTCAAGCTCAGCTCAGGAAACACAGAACCATGGAATGGGCTGGGCTGGAAAAGGCCTCAAAGCCCACCCAGTGCCACCCCTGCCATGACAGGGACACCTCCCACTGTCCCAGGCTGCTCCAAGCCCCATCCAACCTTCCCTGAAAGTTAAAAATAATTTCCATACTGTCCCTTACTCCAGTCTAAAATACTGAAAATATATAATTAAAAACATTATATCACTCAACATTTTTGGTTGGTGTCTCCTAGCTATAATGTACCAATGGAAAAATTTATTTAAGGGGCTNCTTGCTTCTTTTGCATAAATGTTTATTATTATTATTATTATTTTCCACATGATGCCTTGTCTGGGAAGCTCATTGTCCCTGGAAATACTGGGAGCACTTAAACATGGATCTTCATGTTCACCTTGCTCAGCTGGTTAGTGGGGAACACACTGTAGGCAGTTCTTCAGCTCTTGGACAATGCAGATTTGGGACAACATGGATTTCACCTCGAGTCTGCGTCCAGTTCTGGCTCCTGCAGGAGAGCCCTGGAGGGGCTGGAGCGTGTCCAGGGCAGGGCAGGGAGCTGGGGAAGGGGCTGCAGGCCCAGGAGGGGCTGAGGGAGCTGGGCAAGGGGCTGAGCCTGGAGAAAAGGAGGCTCAGGGGGGACCTTGTGGCNCTGAAAGTTAAAAATAATTTCCATACTGTCCCTTACTCCAGTCTAAAATACTGAAAATATATAATTAAAAACATTATATCACTCAACATTTTTGGTTGGTGTCTCCTAGCTATAATGTACCAATGGAAAAAAATTATTTAAGGGGCTAAGTTACACAGCTTTCCTCCTATTTGACAAGAAAAAAAACCTGAAAAAATCTGTATTCACCGCCTCAGGAAGCTCCAACCACCTGAGCAGCCAGGGTGGAAATACCCTGCCATTAACACACCTCCCACTGCACCCCCAGTTACACACCCCTTACAACCAGGAGAAGAAAAAACCTGAGCCAGGAACTGTAGTCTAACACTTGGGGTTTCAAAAGCTATTTGTGTCACACGAAAATGTAAACAGCTGAGGGCGTGGTCATCACTCGCTGGTACAATTTATTTCCCCTGTTCCCAAATCAATATTTTAAAAAATTGAAATAAAAAAGTTCTGTTCCATTCCAGTCCTCTTTGAGGTCACAACAAAACTTTGCCTCCACATAAATGTTTGGCGCCACAATTTTTGTTTATTACAACTGGCAGTGGTTTCAATATCTGGATAAATCCCAAATTGTTTTCCAAGAGCTATCAGCGCTCAAAGAGTCAGTCAATTTTACACATTAATTTTTCAGGATTATTTTAATATTATTTGAAAATACTTTTAACAAAACACCTTTTTTAACACTGTCTGCTACAATTCATTGCTTCTGGCAGAATATACAAGTTTTAGTTGCAATGTGCATTTATTTTGTATTTATTTGTGGTTTCATTCTCCATACCTGTATTCTGCCATAGGTTTTCTGCCAAATTCCCAGACAATTCCTCCATATCCATCAGTTCTCCCACACAAGCCTGCAGAATTGACTGTTTTGTAAAGAGGGTTTTTTTCACAACATTTTTAAAGATTTCAAAATTCCCATCATCATCCAGAATCTCACAACATCCAGTAACAACCTTTTACTAGGAAAAATTACCTAATTAATACCTAATTATTTCTTTCTTTAATTTTTTTTTTCTGATTCCTAACAACTTTTTATTCAGGATATATATTTTTTGATATATTAAAATTTTTTCATTTTGTTTTCTCCACTGTTTTGGTTACCCCTACACATTTTATAATATTATTTTCCTCATTTGCTAATTCTCGTCAGTGGCCAGTGATGCTCAGTGCAATTTTCACTCACTTCAAGCCCTTTTGAAAGTATCTAATGACAGTTCCTCTGAGGGAATTCCCTTCAAAACTGTGTATTTTGGCTGGAAAATTAGTTCATTCTTAAATACCTTTAACAATCCTTGACCAATATTATATTTTATGGGGTTATTTTACTGTACCTCTCTCAATTAAAACATTTTGTTTAGATTTTTTTTCCCTGGAAGTTCCCCCAGCTTTGTTTCATCTCAATCAGCTTTTCTCACCTTGCTGTGTGAATAAATAAGTTTATTTTCTTGCCTTCTGCAGTGTTTTCTCATTAGTTCTTTGAAGTCTGATATACTTTAAAGCATAACTTTTAACTCAAAAGGAAATTTCTGTGCAGTGGGGAAATGTTTTAGAAAATACTGGTGAGATTTAATGTGTGTACAGTCCCTCTATGTGGTGCAGAGATTTTAATTTCTATTTTATTACCTTCCTCCTTTCAGGACCACCATCACTTGTGTGGCGCAGAGCTGGGATTTGCTGATTTCTCCACCAAAAAGAATGGATTTCAATTTCCATCCTGTTGTTCAGGGCATCACTTCTTTCTTCCCCTCCCTCCTTTCCACCCGGGTGCTCTGAAAAACAATTTGTCAAATGTGCTGATAGAAACCATGGAATGACCTCAGCATTGTCCAACACAAGATGTGAAATTACTTTTTTATTAGACTTAATCATCTCCGAACTCCTTAAAAGTGTAGTTTATGTCATGACTTTGTATAAACTGTAGAACTTTTCCCATTGAATTCCTTAAGTTAAATCCCTTCCAATCCAATCCATTTTGTGATTCTACACCACTGTCCTCCAAAGACCTCACAATTAATTTAAAAAAAAAACAACAAAAAAACCCCCAAAAAACCCACAAAAGAAAACCCCCCAAAACCCCCAGAAAAACAGGTCTGGGGTACCCAAAAACCAGTTTGGGTAACCCCAGCTTCCCCGTGGTTATTCCAAATGAGGAACGCTGTCATTCTAAACCAATTCATTTCAGCTCTGGGTTGAGGCAAATATAGAAATGGAATTCCTCAGAACAATTTCAATCTATTTGTTAAATGATGTCCTGGAAATAATCAGGTAGAAAAGTGGAAGGGGTTTGGAACTGGATGATCTTTAAAGTCCCTTCCAACCCAAACCATTCCACAAGGATTCTACGATAATCAGGAACAAAAACAAATGCATGGATCATTCTAAGTTCATGCAGTTTTCCCCTTTGCTTTCAGTTTAGGTTCCTTTGTTACTTTTGTTACTATTCAGTTCTGGCTCAGCAAAACTTGAGAACAACAAGTGAAGATCCGAGTCAAGTTTGGATCTGGTTGACTCCACAGATGGAGTCACATCCAAAATGGATTTGAGCAAAAGCTATACCCTCCTAGCCAGTTCTTTGTGATAAACTCAGGAATAATCAGAACATATTTATTTAATCCTGTTCTTGCAGCTGAACACAGCAATGCATGAACCAACAGAAGTTACAATTACAGAAATTAAGTGATTGAGAGCTGTCCAACCGCAGTAGCTACTGCATTTCTGCAAGAATTCAGAGCTCCTCAATCACAGAATCCCAGAATGGTTTGGGTTGGGAGGGATTTTAAGGATCATCCAGTGCCACCCCTGCCCTGGCAGGGACACCTTCCCCTGTCCCAGGCTGCTCCCAGCCCCAGTGTCCAACCTGGCCTTGGGCACTGCCAGGGATCCAGGGGCAGCCACAGCTGCTCTGGGCACCCTGTGCCAGGGCCTCAACACCCTGCCAGGGAACAATTCCTGCCCAAGATCCCACCTAACTCTGCCCTCTGTCAATTTAAAACCATTCCCCTTGTCCTTATGGAAATTCCCTCTCCAATAACAGGATTCCTTCTGGTTGATCCAAAATATAAATTTACACGGTATCCACCTCCCACTGAATTATTTTGGAAGATTTCAGCAAAATCAGCGAAACAGCTCAAGCGTCAGAGCAAACTGGAATTTCTGGCACCGAGCCCTCCCATTGTCAGGAGCCTGCTGCCTTCATCCACTTGGAAAATCCTCCCCAAATTTGGGCAAATGGTGAGACTGACAATCTTTGGCTTCATTTGGGAATGGGAATTCCTTCGGAAAATCAAAGCTAAAGGGGAACGGGGCTTCTCAGTGGATTATTGGTGCCCACAGCACGGAGGTGGGAAGGGAACCCACCTGTCACTACATCTGGGCTGACAGTGGTTACCTGTCCCACATGGGGATATTTCTCTCCTTGAAGTAGTGTTTTATTCCTCCTGCTTTCTGGGTTGAAGGTTTTTTAGGGAAGGTTTGTTTGGTTGTTTGTTTCGAGGGGGTTTTGTTATGTTTTGTTTTTCGGTTTTTATTTTGCTTTTGGGGTTTTGTTTGGGATTTGGGTTTTTTTTTTTTTTGGTTGGTTGGGGTTTTCTTTGTGGGGCTTCTTTGGTGCGGTTGTTTTTGTTTGTTTGTTTGTTTTTCTGGGTTTTGGGTTTTGTTTTTAAATAATTTTATTTACTCTACCTGCAGAGCTGCCCCAGCCCCGGGGCCCAGCCCAGGGAGGCCGTGGAGCTGCTGGAGAGAGCCCAGAGGAGGCAGCAGGATGAGCAGAGGGCTGGAGCAGCTCTGCTGGCAGGAAAGGCTGGCACAGCTGGCATTGTTCAGCCTGGGCAGGAGAAGCTTTGGGCTGAGCTCAGGGTGGCCTTGCAGGGCCTGAAGGAGCTGCAGGAGAGATGGAGAGAGACAATGGCCAAGGGATGCAGGGACAGGAGCCAGGGAATGGCTTCTAACTGAAAAATGACAACTTTAGGTGGGATGTTGGGAAAAAATCCTTCCCTGTGAGGGTGTTGAGGCCCTGGAATAGAATTCCCAGAGCAGCTGTGGCTGCCCCTGGATCCCTGGCAGTGCCCAAGGCCAGGTTGGACACTGGGGCTGGGAGCAGCCTGGCACAGGAGAAGGTGTCCCTGCCATGGCAGGGGTGGCACTGGGTGGGCTCTAAGGTCCCTTCCCACCCAAACCATCCTGGAATTCTTTCTACAGAAGAACCACACCGAGGGTGCTGAGCTCTGACTGCAGAGCCCGGATTTGGACACGGATTCCTCAGGAAGCCGAGTGCTCCCCGGGTTTGTTTGTGGGATCTGTGTTGCCAGGCAGAGGGGCAGCTCCTGCCGGCACCAACAGGAGCTTTTTCTGGACACCAGGCTCCAGTTCCTAGAAATGAGTAACTGCAGTACCTTGGAAAAGGTTTCCCAAGAAAAACAGCTGATTGTGAAAGTGATGGCAAAAAAAAAACTCTACACGCTCAGAAGCAACTGTGCTGTGTATGCTTTTTTTTTCCTCTTTTGAGTTCTCCTTGGATGGGGTAGAAAGTAAAACAAAAAAAAATCCCTCTTTATCTGCCCCACACTAATTAATGACAGTAATTAGTTAACAGAGTCCTGCCAGAAGTATTCAGTGATCCCAGTTAAATGCTCCTTTCTTTTAACAATGACCACTTTCCCTCTCTTCTTTGAAATGTGGGACAACTGTGATATCTCACTTTTCCCCCCCAAAACGGGAGCATGCAGCAGGCTTTGCCAAGTTTTCCATAAGTGCTACAGGAGGAAGGGATACGGATGGGATTCAGTACTGAAGGGGTGAGGAGGAAGAGGGCAGAACCATCTTCCAGGTACTCCCACCACTGCCAGGGCTGTGTTTATTTTAACAACGTAAATCTTATAAAAATCTACTTTTAGTGAATAATGTGTGGAGAATGAGGGGAAAATAATGANCTGGAATTCTTTCTACAGAAGAACCACACCGAGGGTGCTGAGCTCTGACTGCAGAGCCCGGATTTGGACACGGATTCCTCAGGAAGCCGAGTGCTCCCCGGGTTTGTTTGTGGGATCTGTGTTGCCAGGCAGAGGGGCAGCTCCTGCCGGCACCAACAGGAGCTTTTTCTGGACACCAGGCTCCAGTTCCTAGAAATGAGTAACTGCAGTACCTTGGAAAAGGTTTCCCAAGAAAAACAGCTGATTGTGAAAGTGATGGCAAAAAAAAAACTCTACACGCTCAGAAGCAACTGTGCTGTGTATGCTTTTTTTTTCCTCTTTTGAGTTCTCCTTGGATGGGGTAGAAAGTAAAACAAAAAAAAAATCCCTCTTTATCTGCCCCACACTAATTAATGACAGTAATTAGTTAACAGAGTCCTGCCAGAAGTATTCAGTGATCCCAGTTAAATGCTCCTTTCTTTTAACAATGACCACTTTCCCTCTCTTCTTTGAAATGTGGGACAACTGTGATATCTCACTTTTCCCCCCCAAAACGGGAGCATGCAGCAGGCTTTGCCAAGTTTTCCATAAGTGCTACAGGAGGAAGGGATACGGATGGGATTCAGTACTGAAGGGGTGAGGAGGAAGAGGGCAGAACCATCTTCCAGGTACTCCCACCACTGCCAGGGCTGTGTTTATTTTAACAACGTAAATCTTATAAAAATCTACTTTTAGTGAATAATGTGTGGAGAATGAGGGGAAAATAATGACTTAGGAGAGCAATAAAATTCAGAACTCGACCCCTGCTTTCGGGATTTCCTTCAGGACTCGCAGTTCCCCCGATGGACAATTCCTGGTTCCGCTGAAATCACGGGAATTCCGTCTGAGGCCACACCTGGAAGAGATCGAAGCATTTCCCTCAGCACTCGGACATTTCCATACCGAACGCTTCCGTGCTCCAGGTTTCTGAGGCGAAATCCCTCACTGCGGACTTTGGAAGGCATTGCCTTCCTGAATTTATCGGACAAGTTGCGGGCAACTCTGGGGATCGAGGCCGGGCCGTGTTTGGAAATTCAAAGCGATGAAAGCCGCGTGGAATTAGAACAGAGACAAGCTCGCTGCTCGTTTACGTCGGTGCTTGTGGCTGTACAATGTATCCAGAGGGATCAATTTCAGGGCAGGAAGGCTTTCGCGGGCTCCCATTGTCCTGGTCCCTTCGCGGCCCCACAATCGCAATGAGCGACACTCCGGGGCCGCGTAAGGCGGCGGCGGCCCCGCCTACAACTCCCATCAGCCCACGCGGCGCCCCCCCCCAGCGGGCGCTGCCGGCGCGCAAAGCACGCCGGGCTCTGTAGTCCCCCACGGGTGACGGCGTTGCGTCACTCGCCCCGCCCGCGCGTTGCTGTGACAACCGGGGCAGTGGGCGGGGCCGCGCGGGAAGTGGCGTCAGCGGCTGGGAAGTGACGGCGGCGAGAACCCGGATGTGCAGGGGGCGGGGCTCCGGCGCACCGCGCCCCGGGGTCACGTGAGGCGACGGTCACGTGACGGAGCGATGGGGACGGCGCTGGACGTGCGGGTGAAGCGCGCCGGGAAGGTCTATCGCGATGGGGTGCGTCTGTCGCGATAGCGCCGGCCCGGACCGCGGGCAACAGCGGGGGGACGCGCGGGGCGAGCCGCCAGCAAGGCCAGCGCTGGCCTGGGGGGCATCGGGATGAGCATTCCCAGCGGGTCAGGGGCGATCCTGCCCCTCTGCCCAGCCCTGNCTGGGCAGGGACTGAGCCCAGCAATTCGCCTTCACGGGAAGCACAACTTCTCTCCATGGAGAAAAGGTGGCAGAGCCCTGGAGCAGCTGCTCAGGGAGAGCGTGGCGTCTCCTGCTCTGGAGACATTCCAAGCCCACCTGGACGCGTTCCTGTGTCCCCTGCGCCAGGTGACCCCGCCTTGGCAGAGGGTTGGACTGGGTCATCTCCAGAGCTCCTTTCCAAGATTCCCTGAGTCTGTCGGGGACCCTCGGGGTCTGTCGCGACCCTGACCGGGCCGCGGGTCCCCGCAGCTCTCTGGGGCCGTGTCCTGGCCCGGGCTTCCCGCTGGGAATGGCTCGGAGCCGTCCTTGGCAGCGGGGATTCCTCGGGAAGCGGAGTCGTTCGCCCTCTCCTGTCGGTCCTGTCGCGGTGTCGGCGGCTGTCCCCGCATCCCGGAGCTTTCCCCGCATCCCGGAGCTTTCCCCGCNTCCTGGCCCGGGCTTCCCGCTGGGAATGGCTCGGAGCCGTCCTTGGCAGCGGGGATTCCTCGGGAAGCGGAGTCGTTCGCCCTCTCCTGTCGGTCCTGTCGCGGTGTCGGCGGCTGTCCCCGCATCCCGGAGCTGTCGCCGTATCCCGGAGCTTTCCCCGCGTCCCGGAGCTTTCCCTGCATCCCGGAGCTTTCCCCGTGTCCCTGTCCTTGTGTCCCGGAGCTTTCCCCGTGTCCTGGGGCTGTCTCCGTGTCCCTGTCCTTGTGTCCCTTTCCCTCTGCCTTTCTCTGGAGCTTTTCCCCTGCTCCAAACTCTTCCCCCGTCCCTTTCCCCGGAGTGCTCCTGATCCCAGCACGGCTTCCCGGTGTCCTCCCGTAGCCAACGGGTGCTCAGCTCCGGGATTTTGGGCATTGCCTTTGGGATGAAGTGGTGCTTTTTGTCCTTCCCCGTTTCCTGGGTACCACGGGAAGACCCTGACCCAGCTCTGCAGAGGCCAACGTGGCTTGAAAGGGAAGGAATATTTTTAATTTATCAGTATTTACCTAGAAATGCCGAGTTGCTCAGCAGCAATGTTCGGGTCTCTCTTTCTTCTTGCACTTGTATCATAAAAATCCTTTCCATCCGCCAAAATTCCATTTATTGAATGATTTTAATCCTGGAAAACTGGATTTGAAAGGAAGGGCGTGCAGCATCTGTCCTACAATTGTCAGATTATCTAGAGAATAGCTTTGGCAAAGCTGAATTACTCCCTTTAGGAATGGCTCCAGAATGGTTAATACTGTGTCTCACTTTCACGTCATTTTGTGCATTATAAAATCATAAATTATCAGGATTTTGTTTATTTATCGATTTCAGTTTCTCAGTGCTATGTCCATTTTCAATTTGACTGAACTTGACTTGCTTTGTATCACTTTTAAATGGATTTTTCTTTGTATGGAAAGGAATATTCCCTCTGTTTTAAGTGGAAACTGAGATATTTCTGGTCAGCCAATCTGTCAGTTTTGTTTTTACCTTCTGCTTTAACTGCATGTGGAAAGGTTTGTAATTTTAGTTCAGTAACTAGGCCTGGAATCTGTAAGTCTGGGATGAAAACACGATAGAAGAGCTGCACACCAGGGATACAACACCGATTTTTAATAGGAATCTTGTAGGGACAGAAAGGAATGGAAAGGACCTTAAAGCCCATCCAAATCCTATCCCCTGCCATGGCAGGGACACCT
>WBMY01015300.1:20073-37136 GCA_013397315.1 Donacobius atricapilla
TTGGTTTGGAAGGGATCTAAAAATTATCTCTGCAGGTGGGGTCTCACCTGAGCAGAGGGGCAGAATTTTTGAGGGTTTTTTTTACATTTCTGAAGAAACATTGAAAGAAAAATTGATATTTCACTTCAAGGCATCCTTTGCTTTCCTGCTCCCAGGCCGTGCACCCTTCCCATGTGTAGGCAGCAGCTCTGGAATGAGTTGTTGCCGTGTGACAGGAAACTTCTCCTTTGTTAAAGCAGTTCACATGTTCAGGGTTGTCCTTGCTTCTCAGAGTTGAGCTGGACTCATTTTTTAAAGCAATAACCTAATTGCTTGTGCTAATTAAGGCCCTTTAGCAGAGCAGTGCAGAATTTAGGTCAGCTTTTCTTCGCTGTCCCTTTGTGCTCGTGCCTCCTGTTCCGGCATTTCCCACTTGCTGCAGATCCTCTTCCCAGGCTCTCAGGATGTTTTCCTGCTACCTCAACCCCCCCGACCCGTTTTTGCCATCCTGTACCACCAGGAAAGACAAAAATCTGCCAGAATTCCCGGAGATCCTGGTTTGGAGGGGCCGGGTGCAGAGTGAGCAGTGGGATTGTCCCCTGGTTGGAGGGAGCTGTACCCTGGGGACTGTTTGCCTGGGGAAGGAGCAGGAGAGGAGGTTTATCCCCAGGGAACTCTGCACTTCTCAGTCACCTGCTGCCCTTTCCTGCTGGGAATATTTCAGGATTGAAGCGGATTTTCCGGTGTGGGAAAAGGGAAGGATAAACCGTGGAGTGCGTGAAGGGAGTTGGGTGGTTTTTTTCAGCGTTAAAAAGTCTGAGGTGGCACTTTGAGGATGCAGCATTTTTGTGCCAAGGATGTTTGGTGGGCAGCACATCCTTCGTGGGATCAGTGACAACATCCCTGGGGTCACACAGCTCCTGCCTTTGGTTTCTTCATGTTCATTTTTCTATTCTAAATCTCTTCGGCTCTGCTCTGGAGCTGAATCTCACCTTCAGCTTAGCCATCCCTTTTCCAGTTGTGCCTTCTCTTCCCTCTCCCGTGGCTGACCCTCCCGGTTTTCATACAGCAATTCCTTCTGGCAGTTTATCCCAACACATCAAACAGAACTGGGCTGTTACCAGCTGGCCCAGTGGGAGTGTTTTCATCTTCTGGACAGGAAAATCTCGAAACTCTGGGGAGAAGTTGAAGCTCAGGTTAATAATTACTTCAGCCAAGAGGAGGATGATATTTTTAAGGCAAGCACCAAAAGTGCAGAGCTCTCATCCTAAATTTCTTCATCAGTGTTTGTCTATCCTGGCAAGGTTACACCATTCTTTGGGAACAGGATTTTTTCTTTTCAGTTTGGAGATCTCAGAGTTCCACAGTCTAAAAAAATTAATTTAAACAAATGTTTTCCTCTTTCCTGTTAGGAAATTCTTTCTGGAGTGGTGGTCATAACCAGTAAGGACACGGTGCAGCACCAAGGGATCTCCTTAACCATGGAGGGCTCGGTAAATCTGCAGCTCAGTGCCAAAAATGTGGGTGTGTTTGAGGCCTTCTGCAACACGGCCAAGGTAAGAGCTGCACAGGTGAATATTTTTAGCACAAAAAAAGCCTTTTCTTTTCTCAAATGAGACCTTTCCCTAAAGGCTCCCATGTGCTCAGAGCTGCTCATGGCGTGGAAGTGATGGAAAAGCAGGGAAATGCTCAGTTTTGTGTGGAGATCACAGGATTCCAGGATGGGTCAGGCTGGAAGGGACCACAGTCGGTCACTGGGGCCACCTCCCTGCTCCAGCAGAGCCATCCCAGAGCACAGGGCACAGGAGTGTGTCCAGACAACTCTGGAATATCCCTAGGGAAGTATATCAGAGGGCATTTTGGGGAAGTAACTCACACCGGTGGGAGAATTTTCTTCTGGGCTGAAATGCACTGCCATAAATAGTTAAATAAGGTAAACCAGTTAAATAGTTAAAAAAGTAAAAGTAGTAAATAGTTAAAAAAGGTTACTGGATGATGCACTGAAGGGCTGTGATTTAAAGAAAAATAGTTAATTGAGTGACATTATTTTATTTTTTGTTGAAGTGACTGGGTTTAGCTGGACTTCTGTGCCAGATCAGTCACTGTTTGTGGAGGCCATGGAGGGGTTCCTGGGCATGAGACAAGACTTGCCAGATTCCTCTGGAGAGACTGGGGCCTGTGGAGCTCCTGGAAGGGCTCTGTGCTGCTCCCCAGCTCTGGATCCCAGCAGGGAAACTTCTGTGCTGGGGGAGCAGGGCTGGCTCTGTCCGGAGGCAGCTCCATTTGGAAAATGGTTTGGTTAAGTTGGGATGGCCTTGAATCAGGGAATCACAGAAAGTTTGGGGTGCAAGGGACCTCAGAGCGCACCCAGTGCCACCCCTGCCATGGCAGGGACACCTTCCCCTGTGCCAGGCTGCTCCCAGCCCCAGTGTCCAGCCTGGCCTTGGGCACTGCCAGGAATCCAGGGGCAGCCACAGCTGCTCTGGGAATTCTATTCCAGGGCCTGCCCACCCTGCCAGGGAACAATTCCTGCCCAAGATCCCAGCCAGCCCTGCCCTCTGGCACTGGAAGCCATTCCCTGGCTCCTGTCCCTCCATGCCTTGGCCATTGTCTCTCTCCATCTTTCCTGCAGCTCCTTCAGGCCCTGCAAGGCCACCCTGAGCTCAGCCCAAAGCTTCTCCTGCCCAGGCTGGACAATGCCAGCTGTGCCAGCCTGGCTCCAGCTCTGGGATCCATTTAGTTGCACTCACCCAACAGCTCCACTACTTTCTTGCATTGGAAGCTCAGCAGTTGAGGACAATAATGATAAAACTGCAGAGAGAAAGGAAATGTCATCTCCAAGCCACCCCTGCAGTCAAACCACAGTCACCCCTCCTTGCAGTGGGAGACCTCCCCTAAATAATAATCAACTTTCCAGGGCAGAGGGGATGGCTCAGGGCTCAGCTGCACAGCCTTGGTCATTCCTGCTGCTGTTAAGGGTCATAATTTAGGAAATGAAGCTCCACTTTCCCAAAGCTGGAGCTGCTCCTGGTGAGCTCCGTGAATATCTTTGGTCGTTAATGTGATGCACCCATAAAATAGAAACTTGAGCTCAAATATTAGTGTTTATTTTCATTGTATAAAAAAATATCCCAGCACTGTCCGTCCTGAAGAGGTCCCTGGGATTCTGGAAATCCAGGAATTCTTGTAGAGTTCAGATGTTGTTGGTTCTCTGTCTCAACCTAAACCTCTTTAATATTTATCCTTGCAGCCTATTCAGATTATCAACAGCACCATTGAAATGGTGAAACCAGGGAAGCTCCCCAGTGGCAAGACAGAAATTCCCTTTGAATTCCCACTGCAAATGAAGGGCAACAAAGTCCTGTATGAGACATATCACGGAGTCTTTGTCAATATCCAGGTGAGGAGGTCCTGTCTGGAGAGAAAATAGGAAGTTTCATCTGCGCAGTGTCCTCTAAAGCAGCTCTTAATCCTCGGAAATGGAGGATGAAGTTTGGTGGTGTTTTCTTTTCACACTTCCACCCTGTAGCCAGTAAATCTTTAAGGGATGATGGCACAAACAAGATGTTTTACCTGCAATACCTCAGCAGAACAGCTGTAACCTAAATTTGATCCATCCTGATGTTGTAGGCAACGGTTTCCATTCCCTTCCTGAAAAAAAAAGCAGCACCACAGTGTGGTTGTATTCCAAATAAATTTGTGTAATTTCATAAGGAAAACTCCAAGTGTTGAGAGCAGCACAAATCAGGAATTGTTTGCTTTGCTGGGGTGAGGAGCAGTAGCATTCCCTGCCCAGATCTCTATGGAATTCCTGCTTGGACACAGTCCTGTAGAAATACAGGTTTGAAATTTGATTTTTTGGGTGGTTAAAAATTGCCTTACCATAGGTGGGTTGGTTGGTTTGGGCAACTTTTGGTGGTTTTTTTTAGAGAGTAAATCTTTCTTCAGCCATCTCCTGAAGGTGAGTTTTGTGTTAGACAGTGAAGTTTTATGTCACTGGAATGGAAAAAAACGACCTAATAAACCAACTCACCCCCCAGCAGCCTATCAGAAGTAACTAGAAGGAAAAGATCCTTTGTTTTTTGTCTGTGTTTGGATGCTTTTTAAAGCCTTTCCATTTATTTGCTCACTTTTGGCTTCTTCCGTCATGTAACAGCTGGTTGTGGTAGGGATGTCAAAAATGGTGCAGCACTGGTTGAGTTGCTTCCCGTGTCCCAAATGACTTGCTGTGATCCATCAGTCAGTTTGAGGTGCACTTTAGTGAGGAATATTTGGTTTATTTTGTCATTCCTTCTTTCTTCTGTGCAGCTTTTCTTGGATAAAATACCATTAAAATTTAATAATTTAAATAAACGTTGAGAGTCTTGCTCTCCTGAGGAGTGAATTGTAACACTGAGGTGCTGGTTAAGAGACACTTCCTAAACCTCTGGGCAGTTTCACTGAGCCTCTCTTTCTTGATTTAGGGATTAATTATGGGTTCAAGTCTCTGTTCTGATGCAGAAACCTTTAATCAGACACTGCTGGGGGATTGTGGCCATGAACCAGAAGTGAAGAACCCAAATCCCTGGTCTGAGGGAGGAATTAAAACTCAAACAAAACAACAAAAAAAAACCCCATCCCAACAAATTCCTTGTCCTGTAATTAGGACACCGAGAGGCTTTGTTGGAGATGCTGAAGTGTAGGATTTCTGGGATAACCACATTCTTAGAGTTGTTCATCCACTGGTTTATGGCTCCCAATTTAGGGGAGCAAATTGGAAGCAAATTCACCTCACTGCCTGATTTTAGTGCTGCTTTGAGCTCAGCTGTGTGGCTGGAGTTCCCCATGAAATATTCCCAACGGCTCTCCCCACTGTGAATTCAATCCCACAAGAAAATCAAAATTCAAGGGGCTGTGAATACTGATAATCCCTTAAACCAAAACAGGGTGAAAAAATCACCCTTAACTGCACGGAACAGCAACAACACTCTGCACAGAGGCGGGAAGGAGGTGGAAAGTTGGGAAGGAGGGAGGAAATCTGAATTAAAGCTCTTCTTTTTCCCCCCGTGTCACCCATTCCCCCAGTACACCCTGCGCTGTGACATGAGACGTTCCCTGCTGGCAAAGGACCTGACCAAGACTTGTGAATTCATTGTCCACTCCCTGGTGAGTCTGGTTTCTGTTCATTTTGCAATTAAATAAATCTTTTTAATTGATTTTTTTCCCTCCCCACTTCACTTTAAGGGAAAAAAAAACCCAAACCAAATAAACCCATGGAAATTGTGATAGTGGCACGAGGGATTACAGAAGTGTAGAATCAGAATATCCTGAGTTAGAAGAGACCCCNTGAGGGATTACAGAAGTGTGGAATTAGAATATCCTGAGTTAGAAGAGACCCCAAAAATCATTAAACCCAACTCGTGGCCCTGCACAGGACACCCCAAAATCCTACCCTGTGCCTGAGACCTTTCTCCAAAATGCAAGAGTAAAGGAAATCTGCCCTAAAACAACCACCCCAAAGAGCTGTTGCTTCTGATCAGAAAAACCCATCCCTCTCTTCATTTTAAAGGACAAAGGGGAGTTGGATTTTCTGATGTTTTTACAGTGCCCTGAGTTTATTCTCTTATTCATCCTTTGAGTTGAGACAATGTGGTGGTCACATAAATATGATGTCATTTTTCCAAACACTGTTTTCAATTATCCCAGGAGTTCTCAGCCAGAGATTCCAGGCTCGCACAGCCCTGGAAATGGGAGTTGGGTGGTGAAAATATCTGATTTCTGTTCTTCGGATGAGGAGTTCTGATTTAGAGCCCTGACTCAAAAGTATCACAGCTGGGTCTGCATCACGGTGGAAATCAGGGAATCTTCAGGATGACCCAGTCCCATCCTCACCCCAAACCATGTCCCACATCCAGACTCCTCACCACTTCCAAAGACTCCACCACCTCCCTAAGCAACTCATTCCAAGGCCTGATTCCTGCAGGGAAAACTTCTTTCGAATCCTTATCCTTGCGGGAGGAGGATGGACTCCCAGAAAATGCTTTGCTGGTTGTTCCAGAAGTTCCTGTGTTGGATTCGGGGTGGGTTTAGGTTGAGTTGTGCCTGTCCAGAGCAGCTGAGCACAGGATGAAATGTCCCTTTTTCCATCTATAACTTGCTGGAACATCCTGCTTCTATCATTCCTTTGAACTCTTAACAGGGCAGTAAATATCAAAATCCTTTGTGTTACTCGGGACTTGTGGTGGAGATGTTATTTTAGTTCTAAAGAACCTTTTTAAAAGATTCAGTTTGGTGTTAAAAACAAGTTTTCTCTTGGTAAGATTTCAGCGTTTTCTGCAGTATCTGATGCTACATTTTATTGGCCCATTATTACATTTATAAGTGAGCCACACTTGTCAGAGGAGTGACGAATCACATCTCCTGCAGTTTTCCTGGGTTTATTTCTTGTTCCCACTACAGCACTTCTGAGCTCACCAGTCAGTAAATCATGGATCCCTCAGTCAGGGTGAATTAATGAGGTTTTACTGAACATATAATTCTCACTGTCAGTGCTCAATGTACCATTTCCCTCCAGCTTATTCTGTGCCAGAATTTGTCATTTTGGGAAAATGCAGCCAATCTTCTGCTAATCTCTCCCATCTTGCAGCTGGGCAGCAGCGGCTGTTTTGCATTCTTGAGCAGTGAGGGCAGATCCTCACTCCGAGTTCCAGATCAGCCCCTTGCTGGTGGAGAACAGGAATTTATAAAGCAGATTTGAAGCAGTGGACACAAGTTCATTCAGAATCTCGCCTCCCCAAATGGAATAATTAAAGGAAACATTCCAAGCGACATGTAAAATGAATTTATTTGTACATACAGAAATGGGAAATTGAACTTTTTTTTTCCTCTCTGCTTCAGATGGGGAGGGTATTCCTGCTTTTCCAGGTGGTTTAGGGCGGCCAGCTTTTGTGGTTTTTAATATTCTGTATTTTGGGGATCAGATTTCAGTTTAACCCTTCCATTCCACGCAGTCACAGAAGGGGAAGCTGCTGCCGAGCCCTGTGGACTTCACCATTACTCCTGAAACTCTGCAAAATGTTAAAGAGGTAAAAGGATTTTCTTATTATTTTGTTTTAAATGTAAAGTTTGTGTATTTCTGAGTGAGACCAGAGCAGTGATTAAATTCTGCCTTGTAGATAATCAGCTATTCTTTTATTATTTTTCCATTTTGTTTTTCACTTTTATAAGCAATCAAGTGATTCTGCCTCATCTCTTGCACTGTGGGGACCAGTTGAAGGTGGAACTTTGCTCAGGAGTGGTTAAATATTTTTATCCCTTTCCTGAGTGAAAGATGGGAGTGGAGCAAGGGAAAATATTCTATACTATGGACAGCCAAGAGCCTTGAAAAATGTGCATTTTGAACCTTGGTTATGCCTTTTTTTACAGCCCTCTGTGGCTTTGGGAAGCCTCAAGCAGGGCAGGCTTAGACGGGATATTGGAAGGAATTGTTCATTCCCAGAGAAGCTGTGGCTGCCCCTGCATCCCTGGAAGTGTCCAAGGTTGGACACCGGGGCTTGGAGCAGCCTGGGACAGTGGGAGGTGTCTCTGCCTCCTTCAGCACACAGCTCCAGCTCCTGGGTGAATTCCAGCAGCCGAGTTCTTCCAGTTCTTCCCAGGAAAAGTCCATCCATGGGGTGGATGGACGAGCAGGAAGAATGCATGTCAAGGGAGAAGATAGTAGGAGAAATCCTGGTACAGAGCGAAAGAAATAAATTTAAGCTGCCTGAGGAATTTCTGGATTCTTCAGTTCTCAACTTCGGAACTTTTAGGGAATTTCCTACTTGTTTCAGTAATTTCCCATAAGGTTTATTTATTTTTTTTCTCCTTAGTCTGCTCTTTACAGTCTCATCTTTTTCTCCTCCTTCCAACCTTTTCAGAGAGCCTCCCTTCCCAAATTCGTGATCAGAGGGCACCTGAACTCCACCAACTGTGTGATCACGCAGCCGCTGACGGGGGAGCTGGTGGTGGAGAGCGCCGAGGCGGCCGTCAAGAGCATCGAGCTGCAGCTCGTGCGTGTGGAGACCTGTGGTGAGCCCATCCCTGGGAACCCGGCTTAGTTTGCAGAGACAGGAGGCTGCCAGGGAAAAAGCTGGAGCTTCCCTTGGAATGGAGAATGTAAACCCCCTTCCCTCTGATTTACTGTCGTTTTGAAATTAAGGGGCTCTCAGGCAAAGATATGGGAATAGGGATAACGGTTCTTTACTGGGAAAATTAAAAATAAAATGCAGTAGTACAAAAAAAACAAAAAAGAAAACCCTGACAGAGCCAGAACCCAGCCTGATGCCCTGTTGCTCAGGGTGTTGGCAGCAGCCCAGTCAAGCCTTCCTGCAGTGCCAGAAGTGGCTCTGTTGGAGCAATGATCCTGTAGGAGGGTGAAGTTTCCCTCTGAAGGCCCAGCGCTGCTGAGGTGGGTCCGGTTTTCCTCTGGCAATCCAGTGCAGACAGGCTGTGCTGGGGTTCTGGAGCTCAGGTTTTATCCAGGTGGGAATGCTGGGCTCCTCCCCCTGGGCGGAGCCTCTCCCCATGGATGATGGAATGTTCTCAGCCATGCAGTGAGCCTGGATGGCCCCTGAGCAGCAGAGATCCCCTGGAGGGAGGGTGTGTCCTGGAAGGGAGAAAGAGCCCTGCTAAACCCACCTGGTTTAACAGCTGGCCCATGAACAGAAGACACCGACCTCTCCCCCCTGGAGGAATGGGTTAAAGAAAAAAACACCTCCCCAGCCGGTTTCAACAGATGATAATGGAATACAAACTTCTTGTTGCATTTTGCATGGCAACCCAAGACACTGGCAAGGGCAGGGAGGAGGCTGCAGGAATTCCCTGCATCCCTTCACATGGGAGGGCAGTTTGTAGATGCAAGAAGGTACCATTGATTGCACCCTTGATTCCATGAAAAGTTCTATCATTCGTTACAATCCATGCTGTTTTATCTTCCACAGATAAGACAGAAGAGTCAGGAAAAATTCTGCATTGTGGTTGTTATTGGTTGTAAACTGTTTCATGTTTTTTGTTTTATCTCAAGGTCAGCAGTACATGACTGTTCAGAAAGGTGTTATCTCAACTTCTTAAGATGATTAGTGCTGATATATTGATTACATGATGGGAATTTGTTAATTTTTTATATTTGTAGGTGACTTACTATATGCTTCAACATCTCTTTTATAATTAGCCAAAAACACGTCATTTCAAGATCCATTCTTTTGTTTTCCAGCTGCTTAAGCATCTCTTACCTGATATTGTTAAAAGCCTTGTTTTAAAAATGTGTTGAATGACATCACTCCAGTTTAGAGCTTGAGCCCATTTAATTTTTAAATTAAACAATACTTAAACTCTATATGGACAGATTTTGGCAAAAGGAAATCTTAAACTACATTAACTTCATAAAACTTATATATAACAGAATTTCAAATTAACAGAATGTAAATCTACTATCATTTAAACTTCACAGAACTTAAACTTAACAAAACTTAAATTTAACAGAAACTTAACACTGCCTAAACTTAACAGAACTTAAAACAACCTAATTTAAACTGAGCACTACTTAAACTGAAACAGGGAACAGCATGAAAGAAAGGCCAGAGCGTTGAGGCCTTGCAGGATTTGCACTTTGGAGGAACAACCCCGATGTTAATTTAAATTATCTCCGTGATCCTGAACTCTGGCAAAACTTGCAGAGCATGTTTCCCCTTTATTCCGGTGTATCTCCATTGTAAATTTTGGCTGCTGCTTTCTCTCATCTCCCCCCATTTCCCTCCTTGTGGGTTTTTAATCTGCTTTTCTTGGTAGAGCCAGGGTTAATACTCGAGAGACGCAGTTTTCGTGTTCAGACTCAGATGTTTATTAATTCTTATCTGTAGTACAGTCTCACAAGCTGTGATTTCTAGCTAACAAGGTGAAAAATGGCTCTGGCTCTATCGCTTTCTAAGGTTTTTTAAGCATAAATTGTCCAATTACTAGATGACACCTAAATTATTTTTACTTTTAACCCAATAACCAACCACCTGTAGTCCACAATGCAGATTTTTTCACCCAATTATAATACACCACCCAAACCCATGAAGAAGGTGGTGAAAGAAGAAAACTTAGCCCACACCCTAAAACCTCCATCTTGCTTTATGTATAATATTATAGTCTAAACCCTTAAACTCTANTCAGCACAGGCTCAGCAAACAGTGTTCCCTTTGCCAGAACAACTGTCCCAGGGGTTGTTTCCTATTCCTGAACCAATGCAGAGCAGTGTCAGTGCCATGGAGCAATAACAGACCTTTTTACACAGCGTGTTCTAAAAGAAACTGTTGGGATTGTAAATAAAGCCTGAATTCTCTGCTGACAACTCTGTGGAGCCAATCAATTCCGTGTCCTACCGTGACATCAGTGCCTGTCAGCACAGAAAGGCTGAAATTCTCAGTGCCCAGGGTTCCCAGAGCTCCCCTCTCTCCTTGCCCAGGCTGTGCTGAGGGCTACGCCAGGGACGCCACGGAGATCCAGAACATCCAGATCGCCGACGGCGACGTCTGCAGGGGCCTCCCCATCCCCATCCACATGGTGTTCCCCAGGCTCTTCACCTGCCCCACCCTGGAAACCACCAACTTCAAAGTGGGTGAGTGGGGAGGCATCTTCCTGGGGGAGGAGTGGCCACAGTCGTTCCCTTGAGGTGGGCAGGGGAGGGGATAAATCCAACAGCGCTGCAGGAGGAGCCCAGGACATTCCCCCTGAACCCGAATCCTGCTCACTTCAGAGTGAGAAAACACAGCCCAAACCCTTCTAACGAACAGCTGTGCAGCCACTAAGCTACTCCTAATAAAAGTCCGTGATGAGGGGAGAGGAGGAGCAGTGGAATGCAGGTCATGTGATTAAACATTGGAGGAATTGTCCAAGAATAAAATTCCTCCTTTTCCTCACCAGTGAGAACCTCTCTTTCCATTTCTTCCTTTTGTTTCCCATTCACCTGCTGAAAGCCCTGGAAGCAGCAAGGCTGGTCAGGGTGTGACTTCTCTTATCTACACCACGTGCTCCTCCCAATGGATTGTTGTCAAAATCCAGTATTTTTATTAACAAAATGAGGATTTTCCTCATTTGTTCAAATAAGTACTGCAGGAATTCACTTGGCTGGTTTGTACTTCTTCCCTTCATCCTGCTGGAATCTGTTGGCACAGAATCTCTCTGATTTTCCCCAAAACAATAATATTCTTTGTTTTTTGCCATTTTAATCTCTTCACTAGCAATTTGCTGTGAGAATTTGAATTTATTTTGATTTCTGCTTCCCTTCACTTATTAACTCTGCCTGGGTTTTTGTTCTGTCTCCATTTAGGTTTGATTAATGATCTGATTTTGACTTTGAAGGACACAATGTGGTATCCAAGAGTAGATTTTCCTCTGGAATTTTGGTTCCCCAGCTTGCAGGCCTGTTGTATTCCAGCGTTTCATTTCCTAAGGCTGTTACATGCTGGAACCAGGGAATGGGTCTGTCCTGGAATTCTCCCATTCCATGTTTTAAACACCATCTTGGTGGAGGTGTCTTTCCCAAAACATTTTGTTCTTTGATGTCTGAACCCTCTTTTCCAGAGGATTGTTTGCCACCATTTATCAGTGAGAAAACAATCCAGAGGAATCCCAAAGATTAAAACAAAGCAGGATTTTCTAAGGAATGGTCCAAGGGCTGGCATGCCTGGGTGAGGTTCTGCCTGGAATGTTTCAGGAGCTCCTGTCGCATCCTGTTGCTTGGATTCAGCTTTCCTGTGGAATTGAAGCAGGATTGCTGCTAGGATTTAACTTTTCTGTGGAATTGAAGTAGGATTGCTGCTAGGATTCAGCCTTCCTGTGGAATTGAAGTAGGATTGCTGCTAGGATTTAACTTTCCTGTGGAATTGAAGTAGGATTGCTGCTAGGATTTAACTTTCCTGTGGAATTGAAGCAGGATTGCTGCTAGAATTCAGCTTTCCTGTGGAATTGAAGCAGGATTGCTGCTAGGATTCAGCTTTCCTGTGGAATTGAAGCAGGATTGCTGCTAGGATTTAACTTTCCTGTGGAATTGAAGCAGGATTGATGCTAGGATTCAGCTTTCCTGTGGAATTCAAGTAGGATTGCTGCCAAGACTCAGCTTCCCATGGAATTCTGTCTTTTTTCCCCCTTTCTCCCAGAGTTTGAAGTGAACATCGTGGTGCTCCTGCACGACGACCATCTCATCACAGAGAACTTCCCCCTGAAGCTCTGCAGGATGTGAACACCCAGAGGAGAAGCAGGGAAGGATTTCCTGGGAATTCCTCGGAGGGAAAGTGGAACTTTATCCATGCCTGACTGCAGCTGGAGCCTCCTCACTTCCTTCTTCCCGTGGGCACTTCTTGTGCTTTCACCTCCCCGGTAACCTGGCCAAGACTTTGCTTCTCTGCATTTCCCAATCCTTGCCTTCAACAACTGTGTTTTCCTCAATTTTTCCTCAGGCAAATCCTGAAGGAATCATTCTGTAGCTTTCTACAGCTCGTAGAAGTTTGTAGCAAGTTCCTCTCTTGATTTCATTTTGTAATACTCATTCCAAAGCCCTTTGAAGACCCCTTAAAACTCATGAATCCCATTGCAGCCATCCTGGGAGGGGATGGGAATTGTGCTGGAATGGGAAATAAGGTCTTTGAAGGTGTAAAAAATGGTGCTACAACTCTGCAAGGGCGGTGCTGTGGGATGTGTCCCAAGGTGGGTGGGAAATGAGAGATTTCAGATCACACCAAGGAAATCTTTGGTCAAACTGGGAACAGGAGTTGGTGTTGGAGGAATGAATTAATGTGTTTGCGACTGTACAGCTGAAAGGAAAAATACTTCAGTAGGAAGTAACTTTCCCAAGGCAAACAGGTTGTGGGTTTTGATGTTGTTTTAATGGAACAGCCACAACTTGTGGATTTTCTATTAATTTTCCATGTGAGGTAGAGATCAGTCTATATTATGGAAATTGGAAGTGTAGAGATGAGCACCTAAAAAGGCAGAATTAAGAAAACTAAGGAAAATAATTTCCTTTGGTTTATCCAGCAGCATTGCCAAGCAGGAGAGGGCAATTCCAGTTTGGGCCCTGGTGTTTTAGGGAAGAAAAAGCTGAAATTTTCATTTCAGTGTCTCGAAGGGGAGGAAAATGCTGTTTACTGAAACTTAGCACTTTTCCCTGAGACCAGGCATAGGACAGGGGGATTTGGGGAAGAGCTGCAGCCCCCCAAGAATGCTGGAAGCTGAAAAGGATTCCAGTGTTGGAATTTTTAGGCCTTAATTCTACAGCACAGAGTAGTTACTCAGCCTGAGCAGAAACACTACACAAAAACAACGTGTTTGGCTGCAGCAGTTTTATTTTTTATTCAAGTGGTAATTAATACACTGATTAATGAGAGAGGAGTTCACAACTTCAGCTGGAGGAGATGTAGCAGTGTGGGGAACAAGTGATCCCTGGAATTAGCCAAGAGCTCCTAATCCACGTGACGCTCCCTGGATTCAGACAAGAGAATATTTGAGTTTCCCTTTAAGAGTCTCAGGCTCTGGTCCTCACCTTTTGGCTGTCTGGGACAAATTTGGCAGTGTTGAAGGTGCTGTGGCCACTTCAGACTCGGAAAACAGTGGGAGAACAATTCCCTGAGCCTGTTGGAATTCTGGCCCTCCTGCTACTGGTGACCATTCCTGCACAAAATACAGAGGAAGTGTCACTTAAAAATCCTTTAAAAAATACTTTAAAAAATCCTTCCCATTTAAACAGACCAGCTCTTCAACAAGGGGGGAAAATTCAAATTTCAACCCTATTTTGAGATTAAAGAATTGATCCATATGAATAATTTAAAATTCTTGCTTCAAAATGTGATTTGAAGTCATTATTTAAACAATCCGAGTTCTCAGCTGTGGATTTATGCAGAGAGAAGAGCTGCAAAGACCACACAGGGCTTGAATCCTGAATTGTTTATGCCAGAGGAAGGGAATGTCTTGCTTTCCAATTCTGTTGCTCCCATCCTTTGGGTCACCTACTTGTTTGATACTGGGATAAATCTGAGGGAAAAGCCCCCTCTTCACAGGAATTATGCACTGGCCTTTCAGATAAAAGAATTTGATACTTTCAGTGTCCCTTAGCCAAAAATCCACGAGTTCTTGTGTGCTGCCAGCCCTGAACTCCACAGCTTTAGGCAGGAACCAGGAGAAATCCTGGATCTTGGAGTCAAACCCCGAGGCTGTCCCCAGGGTTCTGTCCTGTCCCCCAGCACTGGGCAATGCTGCAGCCCCTTTTGCATCTTTAATTATGAAGTGCAGGAGTAAAAGCAGGTTCAGCTGTACTTGTTCCATGCAGGAAGCTCAGGGAAATCCTCGGGAAGCAGAGCGTGGACACGGCAGATGGGGCAGGTTCTGGAATGCTGCTTGAGCCACGTTCGGATGCACTGCGGGGACAGGGAGAGGGTGAGAGGCAAAATTTGGGAAGAGGAGTCCAGCTGGAGGCTGAAAATTGTTGGCACTAACGGGGAAGCTCTTCAGCAAGCTCTGCACCACTGAAATTTGGGGGTGGGGAACTGTTCTGCTGCTCTAATCGAATTTATTCTGCGAGAACAAATCAGCATTCAAACAGAAAAAGGTAAAGGGGAAAAGTCACAGAAACGTGGAGTTATTCCAACATAATCCTGGCTTTTTTACTTCCTGAATTTCCACCATCAGGAGGCCAATGCAGAGTTTCCAGGGATAACCCACTACCTGCGTGTGCTGCCAGCAATCCCCGCCAAATTCATTCTCTGAAGAATCATCCGAAACGCACTCTGATGAATCATTTTACTTTAAAGACACCTAAAGCTTTCTGACAGGCTGGCTGCGGGTCAGGTTTGGGGGGCAGAGACTGGAAAAAGGAAACTGCCCCGTTGTTTGAGCACTGAGGGGGTAAGAGGGGGGCAGAGGGGTTGTTTTGAGGAGGTGGGGAGGAGGAGGAAGAAGAGCAGAGCTCACCTCTCTGTGAAAGTGGTGGCCACACTCGAGCTCACAGCAGTCTCTGCTCAGCTCATCGTGACAGATGGTGCAGGGATCCTCACTGCCGGCCTGGCCAGGAAAGGAATGCTCGGATATTTAACGACCATCAGCAATTAACCAGCACATTCTACTCCATTAACCAGGTCACTAACTTTAACCGAGCCTATTGAAGCTTTTGTACACAAAATAAACGAGGCAATTATTTTTCTTTTTTTTTTTTTGTCCCCGGGATTATTTCGCGTCATGTACAAAGCACACGGCGACAACTCCGCCTGAAACGGCGGCAAACTTACGTTGTCCTGCTTTTTCCATTTGGCTTTAGGTGTAGCTCCAGCATTGCCCCAGGCCTGCGGGTTTGGCTGAGAGGGGTTTTTACTGGAGGGGTTTTTAGGGGCCGGCGCTGCCCGGGGGGAGCCGGGGGCGATTCCTTCCATGGGCACATCCCGGCTCCGCGCCGCTGCCGGGGCGGCAGAGCCCGCGGAGTGCCCGGCTCTGCCCGCTGGAGGTGCTGCCTGCACGGGGAGCAGAAAGGGAATTGTGTTCCCTGGGGCTCTGCTGCTCCATTTCCCAGGTGGGGAGGAGCAGCAGCTGCCGCCCCGGTACCTTGAGCTGCTGGTCCAGGATGAGCTCGGTGGCCCGGCTGAGGATTTCATCGGGGCTCAGGCCCACCACGCTGTTCCCGTTTCTCCTCTGCATCTCCCTCATGAAGGCAAGGAGGTCTGAGCTGGAGGGATAGGAAAGGCAGGATCAGGGATGGCCCCTGGAGAGCACTGCAGGCTCCCTGTTTGATCGCAGCAGGATCAGAAGACACCAACTTAGCCCAGGAACTGCTCCCAAGAACTCTCAGTGACCAGGAGAAAACTCCTTGAACAATCATCAGAATCACGGAAGGGTTTGGCTTGGGAGAGACCTGAAAGCTCATCTCATTTCCAAGCCCCTGCCATGTCAGGGACACCTTCCCCTGTGCCAGGCTGCTCCCAGCCCCAGTGTCCAACCTGGCCTTGGGCACTGCCAGGGATCCAGGGGCAGCCACGGCTGTGCCAGGGCCTCAACACCCTGCCAGGGAACAATTCCTGCCCAAGATCCCAGCCAGCCCTACCCTCGGGCAGTCTAAACCCATTCCCCCTTATCCCGTCCCTCCAGCCCTTAGCAGCAGAACAAAATCAATTCTTTTTGCACTTCATCCCTGGGCTGTTCTGACCTTGTTTCACAGCTCTCCTTCAATCCAGTACCTGCTGTAGTTTGGGAATATACTCTGGAGCTGGGCTAAAATATTTCCCAATCTCTTTGGGGGCTTTATGTTGTCTGGAGCTCCAGAAGGCCTCGGTTGCAGAGCTGAGGGATCTTGGTGGGTCTGGTTGGGCAGGACGTGCTGGGAATTACTTCCAGAACTCCCTGCCGGGCGGGATGGTGAGGGCTGGCTGGAATGGGATCCCTCTGGAGCTTTGGGAGGTGTTTTCCCAGCTGCAGAAGAAGCCTCAGAGGTGGCAGGTGCTGGCTTAGCTCCGGTCTGTGCTTGGAGTGGAGGCTGGGCCGGAGCTTTTCCCTCGGAACTGGAGAAGGCAGGAAGAGCACTGGGATGTGCAGAGGCCGAGGAGTAGGTGACAATGGCAGGGTCACAGGGCAGGGGTCTGCCTGGTATTGTCTAGGAAACAAACACATTTCACAGGAAAACAGAGATTACAACAAATTCACTTCAACTCTGGAGCATCTGCAGGTTTGGTTCTGCCCGGGATCTCAAGGTTTATCTTAAAAACCCCCTGACGTCAGGGCAGGTGTTTGACCTCATCATTATTTCTCTTCTAAAAGGTCACTCTGGTGTTACTGCAGGAAAAATAGATTCCAAATGCAGAGCAAGAGGCACAAAAGTTGCTCTTTCCCACTAAATTGGTAGTGATTAAGCTGTGTCCATAATCTGTGTCAATAATAAACAGAAAGGACAGAGCTAAAAATGTCATGCAGGAGGGCGGGAGCAGAACTTGCAGAAGCCTACAAAAATGTAATATAAATAATAAATAAATAATAATAAATATTAAAATAATAAATAAAAATAAATTAGACCAGAGCCCTGAATCTAAATTACACCCAGAAAAAAAAAA
>WBMY01015300.1:37432-58971 GCA_013397315.1 Donacobius atricapilla
TGGCCTTGGCGACTGCCAGTGATCCGGGGGCAGCCACGGCTGTGCCAGGGCCTCAACACCCTGCCAGGGAACAATTCCTGCCCAAGATCCCAGCCAGCCCTACCCTCGGGCAGTCTAAACCCATTCCCCCTTATCCCGTCCCTCCAGCCCTTAGCAGCAGAACAAAATCAATTCTTTTTGCACTTCATCCCTGGGCTGTTCTGACCTTGTTTCACAGCTCTCCTTCAATCCAGTACCTGCTGTAGTTTGGGAATATACTCTGGAGCTGGGCTAAAATATTTCCCAATCTCTTTGGGGGCTTTATGTTGTCTGGAGCTCCAGAAGGCCTCGGTTGCAGAGCTGAGGGATCTTGGTGGGTCTGGTTGGGCAGGACGTGCTGGGAATTACTTCCAGAACTCCCTGCCGGGCGGGATGGTGAGGGCTGGCTGGAATGGGATCCCTCTGGAGCTTTGGGAGGTGTTTTCCCAGCTGCAGAAGAAGCCTCAGAGGTGGCAGGTGCTGGCTTAGCTCCGGTCTGTGCTTGGAGTGGAGGCTGGGCCGGAGCTTTTCCCTCGGAACTGGAGAAGGCAGGAAGAGCACTGGGATGTGCAGAGGCCGAGGAGTAGGTGACAATGGCAGGGTCACAGGGCAGGGGTCTGCCTGGTATTGTCTAGGAAACAAACACATTTCACAGGAAAACAGAGATTACAACAAATTCACTTCAACTCTGGAGCATCTGCAGGTTTGGTTCTGCCCGGGATCTCAAGGTTTATCTTAAAAACCCCCTGACGTCAGGGCAGGTGTTTGACCTCATCATTATTTCTCTTCTAAAAGGTCACTCTGGTGTTACTGCAGGAAAAATAGATTCCAAATGCAGAGCAAGAGGCACAGAAGTTGCTCTTTCCCACTAAATTGGTAGTGATTAAGCTGTGTCCATAATCTGTGTCAATAATAAACAGAAAGGACAGAGCTAAAAATGTCATGCAGGAGGGCGGGAGCAGAACTTGCAGAAGCCTACAAAAATGTAATATAAATAATAAATAAATAATAATAAATATTAAAATAATAAATAAAAATAAATTAGACCAGAGCCCTGAATCTAAATTACACCCAGAAAAAAAAAACCACCAAAAAACAAAACAACCAAAAAAACCACCAAGGTTTTCAAGAGACGAAAAAAAACTAAAAAGGAACAATCAGAAGCAATTGTTTTGCTTTGCTCAAATCAAAGCATTGGTGGAGCTGTTGGGCCATGAGGAAATGTCTGTGGCCAGGATTTCTGGGGCTGTTCCCACTCCCATGAATGGCTCTGCTCCACCTCCTTCCTGCCACGCTCGGCTGGGAGCTGAGCTCGGTGTGTGCAGTCAGTGCCACACGCCGTGCAGGAATTCCTTCAGGAAAGTTTCCCCCTGGAAAGGGGGCTCAGGCCTCGGCAGGGGCTGCCCAGGGAGGTTTGCAGTGCCCATCCCTGCAGGTGTCCCCTGGAGGTGGCACTCAGAGCTCTGGGCTGGGGACAAGGTGGGCATTGGGCACTGCTGGGACTGCCTGGGCTGGGAGGGCTTTTCCAGCCTCAGGGATCCTCGGATTCTGCATACTGGGGCTTCTCCCAATGGATTTTGGGGCTGTTCAGCCTGGAGAAGGTGGCTCCAGAGCCCTTTCCAGTGCCTAAAGAAGCTCCAGGAGAGCTGCAGAGGGACTGGGGACAAGGCCTGCAGGGACAGGAGCCAGGGAATGGCTTCCAGTGCCCGAGGGCAGGGCTGGCTGGGATCTTGGGCAGGAATTGTTCCCTGGCAGGGTGTTGAGGCCCTGGCACAGGGTGCCCAGAGCAGCTGTGGCTGCCCCTGGATCCCTGGCAGTGCCCAAGGCCAGGCTGGACACTGGGGCTGGGAGCAGCCTGGGGCAGGGGAAGGTGTCAGGGTTGGAACTGGGTGATCTTTAAGGTCCCTTCTAACCCGAACCATCCTGGAATTCCAGGATTTTGGTGCTACAGGAAGCCTACAATGGACAAAACCATCAGCGAGTCGTTTTCAACTTCAAACAGCTTGAGCCTCTGACAGGATTTGGGAATGTGCTGCTCCCTGGCCTTCCCCAGAGCTGGCTGTGTCCAAGGCTGCACATTCCAGTTCCCCCTGGACACCTCCCAGCACTGCCCAGGGAAATCCCAAGGACTGGAAGTGCTGTGGAAGGTGGGATACTCACAACAAATCCCTGGGGACAAGGAAAATCCACGATTTCCACTTTACTCAGGCAGTTCTGGGCACCGTTTTTCACCAGCTCAATTTTTTCTTCATACTCGGCCTGCAGAAGGCAAACCGACCATCAGCACCCTCCACATCAGCAACAACCTAAGCTCCCCCTTCATTAAAAATCACATTTTACAGCTGAAGTTCTCAGTGAGTTTCTTGTTGGGTTTTTTTTAAGAAGTTCCATGGATTTCTAAAGGCCACCAACAACAAAAAGATAAAGTTGTTAATGTGGGACCCAATTTTGAAGCAAGGGCAGATTTTTGCCTTTAGAAAAGTGAACATATCCACTATAAATTACCAATCTGGACTCCAAACTGTCTCTTTCTTTTTGTAATTAAAAAAATTCCCCTCAGCACTTGGAGGACAAGCTACTGGTGTTTTAAAACACAAATGCAACGTTATTGAATGCTTTCATTTCCAGAGTTCAACTGAGAAGCTTGTGGAGAGATATCAAGTTTTACCTCGACTTTTTCCAGTTGTTTCTTGACATCTGAAATAAATATTTCCCAGGAATCAATTTGGGACTTCAACACAGGAGCTGCTGAGCCGGAACTGCTGGAATATTGAGGATTTACAGTTAAACTCCAACATTCTCATTATTTTTAAGACCAGTGGCACTGTCCCAACAGTTCCTCCCTCAACAATTAATCCCACTAAAAGTTTTCAAGGGATTTCAGGTAAAAATCAGTTCCACTGCAGCTATTTTCCAGGGATACTGGGCAGGAATAACTGGAATTATTACCCAGATTATCTGATTTTCCCAGCTCAGAGACACAAGGATAAGGATGTGACTCAATTTCCAGCTAAATTTTGTTTGGGGCAATATAATTTACCCCCAACTCTGTGCACTTTTATATGAATTTTGTAATATTTTATATAAATATTTTAAATTCAGCATGACAATAGAACATAAAATCTATACTTGATATAATTATAGAATATAAAATAAGTGTTGCACAGTAAATAATTAACAAGCAGGAGTGGTAGAATTCTTGGTGGGAACTCCCAGTACCGGCTCAGTGCCTTCAGCACTCTGAGATTTCCTTCTGCCTTGGCAATGGTGCCTTTGAGCTTCCAGGTTTCAGTTTCCTTCCAGGTCTGGAGCACTGAGACCTGTGGAAAAAAAACAAAAAAAAACCCCAAACCACGTTAAAAAAAAAAAAAAAAGGGATAAAACCTTAGACCAGATTTTAGTAAGAATTTAAACAAGAGTTTGAGGATGTGAAGTGCACACACAGCTCCTACAGTGAGGAATTTTCATGTGGAATTTCCATCCCTGGCACCTCCAGTATTTAATCAACATCTTTGACATCATTTCCCCACCTCCAATCAGCACAACCCCAGCTCTAACGAAAGGTTTTTCAGGATTTTTTGGGTTGTACCTCTGCTTTAACAGCTCTTTTCTCACACTCCTGGCTGTCACCTTGACTCTTTTTTATCAGCTCTTCCAGTTTGCCTTTCTCATTAGCGAATTTATTACTGTGAGAGAAAAAGAAATGGAGTATTTGAGTACCATTCACAGCAGAGCAGTATTTTAAATTCAGGCCATTTAAGATGTTTTTTACAGCTACTCAGTGCCATGTAATCAAGGGAAATGTATGAGAGTATGGTTTTCTTTATTCTAAATATTAATATTTTCTCATGGCAAGTAAAAGCAAACTAACTTCGAGTAAGAAAGATGGGTTTAAGTGCTTATTTTCCCCTAAGCCTTTACCCAGAGTGAAGCAGAAAAATGTAAATCTTGCTGTAAGGGGCATGAGTTTTACCTGGTCTCCAGAAATGTATTTAAACACACATTATATTGCTTTTCCTTGTCATCAATGGTCTTCAAATACCTACAGGAAGGAAACTTTTATTAGCTGGTTGTGGAAAAGGTTTCCTGGCAAATATGGAACATGTTCTTCTGAAACCACCAGGACAATCTGTAGGTTTTAGATCCTGTTTAATCCCAGAGGAATTACGGAATTCCCAGCCCTGGAGGTGTCCAAGGTCGGGTTGGAGAAACCTGGGGCAGGGGGAGGTGTCCCTGCTCGTGGCAGGGAGTGGAACTAAATGGTCTTTCAGACCCACCCCAACCGAAACCATTCAGGGATTCTATTCCAAATACATCTCAATGTATTGCCAATAAAGCAGTAATTAATATAAAAACAGGCTGATGATTTTTCAGGAGAGATTTGGCCCAAACTAAAGATAAAACAAAGGCATTCAAGGACCTAAGTCTGGGCTCCGTAAACTGAGAGAGGACATTAACATACAGCAGGAATTGTCAAATCTGATTATGAGAACTACTGCTAAATCAGTTTAATCACTTATCTAAAAGCTATTTTAGATGCTTCCCTGCAATTTGCCAGAAAATTCAAACTAAGGAAGTGGCCAGGTTTGTATTTCAGCCTAACACTGGGAGAAAATGTCTGGCTGCTTTCACAGCCAAGGATTAAATTTCCTGAAAGAGATCTGAAGTCTTCAGACTGTCAGAATGAAGGGATGTGAATCTATTTACGGGAGTACCTCTCATTGGTGTCCGAATGTTTTTTAGCTGTGCCCCTCAGTGCTTTTAACTTCTCTCGATTTTCTTTCTTCTCCTGCTGCCATTTCTTCATTTGTGTTTCGGAGTCCTGGTGGAACCAATCCAGCTCATTCTGGGACACCTGAAGGCAGGAAAAAAAAAAGGGAAAACATAACATTATTTTCTGGAAATCGTGGCTTAATCAAATAAAAGTTGGAGCAAATTGAGGATATTTGTCATCAATCAGGGAATCTTGGAATGGTTTGGGTGGGAAGGACACTGTCTTGGGTTTAATGCAAGGTGTGACCAGCAGTTTGTATTCTGTTTCCAGCTGTTAAACCAGGTGGGTTTAGCAGGGCTCTTTCTCCCTTCCAGGACCCACCCTCCCCCCAGGGGATCTCTGCTGCTCAGGGGCCATCCAGGCTCACTGCACGGCTGAGAACATTCCATCATCCATGGGGAGAGGCTCCGCCCAGGGGGAGGAGCCCAGCATTCCCACCTGGATAAAACCTGAGCTCCAGAACCCCAGCACAGCCTGTCTGCACTGGATTGCCAGAGGAAAACCGGACCCACCTCAGCAGCGCTGGGCCTTCAGAGGGAAACTTCACCCTCCTACAGGATCATTGCTCCAACAGAGCCACTTCTGGCACTGCAGGAGGGCTTGACTGGGCTGCTGCCAACACCCTGAGCAACAGGGTGTCAGGCTGTGCTCTGGCTCTGTCAGGGTTTTGGTTTTTTGTTTGGTTTTTTTTTGTACTCCTGCACTTTTATTTTAATTTTCCTAGTAAAGAACTGTTATTCCTATTCCCATATCTTTGCCTGAGAGCCCCTTAGTTTCAAAATTATAGTAACTGAGAGGGAAGGGATTTAAATTCTCCATTCTTGCCTCCCTTAGCAGACACCTGTTGTTCCAAACCCAGACAGACACCTCCCACCATCCCAGGGTGCTCCAAGCCCTGTCCAGCCCGGCCTTGGACACTTCCAGGGAATCACACAACCTCTGATCCACGGGGAAAAGCTTTACCTCAGTCTCTTCAGTACTTTTTTTCAGGAGCTTTTCCAAAGCACCGACTTCCTCCAAGCTCCTGCTCTGTAACTGCTCAAGTTTCTCCTCTGCTTCTCTGAGCTGTTCTTTCAATACCTGGTGCTCCTTTTCCATGCGGAGAATATCTCCCTGAAAATTAATCAGTTACAAAACCCAGTTTGATTCATACCTGTCACCAGTTCAAAGGTCACATTTTCTCACTTTTATCTCCCGGTACAGACATAAACCTGCCGTTAACACCGCTCTGAACTCTCTCTATGCCCAAATGGGATATTTAAATCCAGGTTTTGAGGGAGGAAATACCTCATAAACATTCAACATCTGAACAGCTTAGAACAAAGCTCTCAGAACAAAAATCAAATAGCAGAGCAAAGCTCAAAAATCATCTCCTTGTGGGGCTGGGTGATGTTTCCAAGAACATCACAGAACACAAGAACAGCCAAACAACCCAAAATACAAAATATCTGTTAAAACCTGTTGTTTTCAGAGAACTTTCATTTCTTCACTATCCAGTTTTTGGGCATTCCTTTAATCTCCTTCAGGAGAACTGTAAAGCAGGATGCAGGGAACTTACTTGTTGGTTCTCAAATGGATGGAAAGGCAAAGTATTGGTTTCCCTATCAGCGACTTCCTGATTTACCTAGAACACAAAAAAAAAAAAAAAATTAGGATCTGATTAAAAATCTCCTCAGTTCTTAGATGTAAGACCTTCACCGAGGGTCTTACAAATCCAAGTCTAATCTGGGCCTATAAAGGATGCAGGAAAACATTGTGGAGGTGTTTCTGAAAAGGATTGTTTTTTTCCTTTTCCTGATTTCATTGTCCACAAGCAATTTCAGGGACTTCTGTGGGTCTTTAAACAAAGCCATGCTCTGGATGTCTGAAAAATTCAGATCTGAAGGAAGTGTCTCACCCTCCTGTCAGGGAGTGGTAGAGAGTGAGAAGGTCCCTCCTGAGCCTCCTCTTCCCTACAAATCCAAATCCTCAAATGCGGTGGAAAAAAAAAATAAATCCCTGAACTCATCACAAAAGGAAAAATAATGACACAGAAGGACTTTGTGTCTCTTTTAGAGACTTCATCTCTAAAGATAAGCTGAAACTTAAGTGCAGCAGATCCCTCTGTGGATACCCAGGGAAAGGAGCTGCAAAAACTTCAGGCACAACAAAATTCAGTGAACAGCTCTAAAGAATTACAGACGAAAAATGAGTCATCACAGAAAACGGCAGCAACTGAAACTGAAAGTTCTCAGGAATCGTGGAATGGTTTGGGTTGGAAGGGATGTTAAACATTATCCAGGGCCAGCCCTGCCATGGCAGGGACACCTTCCCCTGTCCTAGGCTGCTCCCAGCCCCAGGGTCCAACCTGGCCTTGGGCACTGCCAGGGATCCAGGGGCAGCCACAGCTGCTCTGGGCACCCTGTGCCAGGGCCTCAACACCCTCACAGGGAAGGATTTTTTCCCAACATCCCACCTAAAGTTATCATTTTTCTGGTTTGAGGCCATTCCCTGTGTCCTGTCCCTCCGTGCCTTGGCCATTGTCTCTCTCCATCTCTCCTGCAGCTCCTTCAGGCCCTGCAAGGCCACCCTGAGCTCAGCCCAAAGCTTCTCCTGCCCAGGCTGAACAATGCCAGCTGTGCCAGCCTTTCCTGCCAGCAGAGCTGCTCCAGCCCTCTGCTCATCCTGGTGGCCTTAAAATCTCTCCAGCATTGTTCCCATCCCATCCCTTACCTGAACAGCCACCATCCTTGTGTGAGGATTGCTCTTCATCCCAGCTTTATTTCTCCTTCCTTTTTCCTTTTTAGCGCATTTACCACCCTCAGCTTCATGGGAACCATTTGGAAGAGCAGAATCCTCCTTCTCCGAGTTCCCCAAGCGGCCCCGAAGGCCTTTGCACTCCTGGATTTCACCCGGCACAAACCCCTCGGGGCCGCGTTTCCCACGTGGAACTGCTGACTCCCCGTTATCCCGACGAGCTGCGGGATCAGCATAAAGCACCGCAGGCCGCGCCAGGGCGGCAGGCAGGGGCAAGATTCCATACTGATAACCCCAGGAGCTCTGCGGCAAGAACACAGGCGGGCCCGCCGGCTGGAAGCCCTGCAGCAGGACGCCCGGGAACGCCGCCTCGCCGGCCGCGGAACCAACGGCCTCGTCCTCCAGAGGAGTCCCAGGCCCGCAGGAGGCAGGGAAGGAGCAGGGCAAATATTGGGGAATCTCGTAATCTGTTAATGCAGCAGGTGCCGATAAAGGGAGTTCCAAAGGGTACGACAGAGGCTTGAACTCCTGCGCGTACGGATTCAAGGGCAGCTTGCCGGAGGAATTCCCTTGGAATTCCCCAGCTCTGTCATTTTCTTCTTCAGTCCTAATCTCGTTTGTGCTTGGGTTCCCTTCAAAAAGGACCGAGTGCTTCCTTAATCCAATCAGATTATCCACCATAATGAACCGAAGGGATTTCAGCAGGAAGGGCTCCAGGCCGCCTTCATCTTCCACCACCTTCCGAGTTTCCTCAGGGAAATTTTCATATTCCCCAACCAGTAATTTATTATTAATTTCCAGAGGGCCATGTTCTTCCAAGATTTGAGTGAAATAACTTTAAAAAAAAAAAAAAAAGAATTGTGATGATTAAGGATTTTAAATGTCATTCTAAACCTGTGTTTCACCAACATGAATCCATTCCCTCATGGACACACTACCATGAGGATTCCAATTAACACAAAAAATTATTAAAATTATGAAGTAAAATCAACTCCCCCCCGAAGCTGCTGAGTACAGAAATTTATACTCACTCATATAAATTCTCACAGATTGGATCTGGGTTATTATTATTATTCATTTGATAATTGTTACTATTTGAAACATTATAGAGGGCTTCGAATTCCTCCAGTTGCTCCTGGAGATATTCTGGGATTACAAAGGGTTCATTTGGAAAATCTCTGTACCTTAAAAATCAGGAAAAAAAAAATAAGGTTAACCCAGCCTTGGGTGTTTTTAAAGGATTCTTCCCCAGCAATCTGGAGTTTGGGCAATAAAAACAGAATCAAATACTCACAAATTATTTTCTTCTATAAATATCTTCTCTTCTTCTCGTGACGCTGTACTAACTCCACTGGATAATACTAAAATAGACTAATTAAAAACAGATTCCTTTTAGTTTTTTACCTCACAAAAGCTCATGTAAAATAATCCACTGCAAAGACCACGAGTAACTTATTTACACTGAATTTTGTTCTTTAAATTCACCGTGTTCATTATGAACTGCAGAATTTCCAGGTCAAATTACCAGTGCTAAACCACAGCAAGAAAATTCCTAATTTAAAGTTACTAATTTCTTCTTCAGAACTTATTTGGGAAAAAGAAATTGGGACAGCCAGCCTCAGACCCCTCTTTTTCTACCAATTTCATAAAAATTCCATAGAACTTATTTGAGGCTGTAACGAATTTACCACAAGCAGAGTTATCCCTAATTCCACATGTGACTCTGGTTATTATTGTCTACACCGTTACAGACATTTTAGTTGTCTTCATTTCTATTATCTAATAATTTAGATACACAAATAAATGCACCTAAATCAGAACAATAAATCCTGAGGGAAAATCTGAAGTTTGCTCTTGAAATTCTAGAAAAAACAATAAAAAGGTGAGGGCGTGAGGCTGGATCTGAGGCTTTCAATAAAGCAAAATGCTCCAAAAGGCAGCAGAAAATTCAGGCAGAATAATATTCTAATAAAATCTATAAAATAATGAATAATTAATAACATTCCTGAGCATGAAATGGATTTTTTTGCACTGAATTCCCGTCTTCCCACCTGGAAAATTAAAATCACAACCATAATTCAGAATTAAGCCAGTGGAAGGTACCTCCAGTCAGAGCCAAAGTTAGTAATAAACAAAGTTTAAAACAGTTTTTATACTGATAAATTTTAACAAAGCTGTGTCATTTGAGTCTTAACAGCTTAATTTTACATCAGGAAAAGATACTTCAGTAAGGAGTCTCCTGGAGGTATTTACAAAAACAGCTCCTGAAAGCCAAAAACACCTGAAAGCCAGGAATTCTAAAAAAAAATCCCAATTTTTAGGTGGATTTTTAATAGGAAATCAGTGGTATCTGCTTGGTAATATCTGCTTTAACAGCTTCCAAAATTACTGACCTTTGAATCTTTCCAATTCTTCTTTCTGTTTTTGTTTTTAACTTTGATTTCATTATTCTGAAACAGAAAATAAAATGAAGGCACAGGATTGGCAAATGTTGCTTCAGTTTTCCAAGAAGGACAAAGATGAAGGAGCTGAAGTTTGAATTAATTCTTTATCGGGATTGGGATTACACATGAACAGAATAACTGCAGGTTATTTTAGGCTGTAACACTGAAATTAAAGCAGTTTCATTGTGCTGGTTTTCATTTCATTCTTGGACTCTCCCAGCTCATGAAATGCAAAAGAAAAAAAAAATCCGCATTTTACTTATGTGTACATTTAAAAATCTGAATTTTATTAACGTGTACATTCAAAATTCTGCATTTTTAATGTGCACATTTAAAAATTCTGCATTTTATTAATGTGTACATTAAAACCTGCATTTTGTTAGTATGTACATTTTAAATTCTTCATTTTATCAATATGTGCATTAATTAACTCTAAAGCTTTATTCTGAATCAAAAGTAAATCTGGGTTTTCTAAAGGTAAATTTCACTGCAAACAAGAACTTCAAATGAGGGTGCCTCAAACACAGAATTAACTGAAATACAAAATCTATTTCTGCCAGTTGGGATGGATTTTAATGATGACACCAATCAAAAAGTGATTCAGAATGAGGCTCACTTGAGAAATTATTATTATTAAATAATTCAAATATCAAATAATTTAAGAAGAGGGAGCTAAAACAAGAGATTAAATCTCCAGTCAGTCTGAAGGACAAGGCTGCAAAATATTTCCTTTTCTGAAATAGCAAAAAGTTGTTTCTGAGCTGAGGCCAAACAGAAATGAAGTTCACTTACTGATAAATTTTCATTTCCCTGCTTCTTTAATATAATGGTTGGGTCATCTGTTGAAAGGATAAAAGTCATGGTGATTGATGGAAATAATAATTAATTTATTTTCAGTTACAATTTAAATGTGCAATCACAGGAATGATTGTTCTCATCCTTTATCCACCACCACCAAAGCAGCTCCAAAACTGCAGCTGCAGAACTTTAATGTTAAAAACTGGGCAGTAAAAATGAATTTTAATTGGAAAGTTTGATCCCTTTGCCTACTCACCCATTTTATCAAAGAATTCATCTAACGCTTGATGGAGGCCTGGGAAATGTTCTCTGTTTTCTTCTAAAAGCCATATAAAACAACGGGATTTCTCTAGGGGAGGGGTGAGGAAATAATCACAAATTTCTTGCTTTTCACCATCAGCTGCCACATAATCAAATTTACTGCCATATTTCTGGTTCCACAGTGGGGTTAAAATAGAGAGGTCAAGCTCCTGCAGAACTTGGCCATACTGAAGGAGAAAGTTTTTTGTAGCTGTCAGACCTGAAAAAGATGGAAAAAAAAAATCCCAGTATTTCATTCCAGCTTTAAATCTGTAGTGCTTGAAATGGGATATTGCTCTTCAAGAAAATGAAGAGGAGTAGCACATTTCATTGAAAGTGATATTTATTTTATATACATGAGAAGGGAAGAGTTTGGTCTAGAAATTAAAGGTACAGATGATGTGAGAGCTTTCGTGTCTTGGAAACGCAAACAAAAAAAGAGGAATGGGGTTGATGTAAGTTCTACTCTCACCAATTATTATTTGTATAATGATAACAGGATTTCGATCTACGAATTCTTGGAAGGATACGGATGTGACAGAGCAAAATGAAGAACCCCAAACCCCCAAATCCCACCTTTTTTTTTAATTATAAATCCAACAGCAAACTGCAGAGCACCAACATGAAATTATTTCCAAATCTAATGGCAAAACCCCACCACTATTTACACTGCAAAACCAGATTATCGTTATAAATATCAACTTCTTCAGCCCATTCTGGAATTTTCAGATGATTTAAAAACTGTTCCCTTTTCTCTTTCCTGCATGGCCAAACCCCTGGCAGAGCTCCTGGCTCACCCCAGGTTGTTTTTCCCCTCTCGAAATCAGGGAGAGGACAAAGAGGAGAAGTTTTATTTTGCTGTTTTAAAGGAAGAAAAGTGGAAAAGAGCGAATTTTGGAGAAAATAAGAGAATTTTAGAGAAAATAGAGAACTTTAGAGGGCTCCTGCCCAGAACCCACCCAGGTTATCCAGGTGCTGCAGCCACTTGTGCACTTTGGGATCCACCTGGCCCAGCTGGCTCAGCACGTGCAGGAACCCCCGGGTCCGCACTCGGGACCTGGCCTGGATCAAGGAGCCGATGAGCTGCTCCAGCACCTCCTGGGAAGAGCTGATCTGGGAGCAGGAGGTGAAATCCTCCTCTCTGATCACGCCCCACGCCAGTAATTCCTTCAATAGTTCGGCAGCGTCAGGGACAGCGGCTTTGATCTGCTCGGAATTGCGCCGGAGGTGCTGCAGGACCTGGTCCCCAGGGTATAAATCCTGGCCACAACCTGGAAAATTCAAAGGGATGGAATGAAAAAAAGGCACAAAACCAGCAAGATATCGTGTCCTTACCACAATTCAAACCAACTGGTTGATGGAAATAATAATTCATTTATTTCATTTCCAATTTAACTGTGAAATCGCAGGAATGATTGTTCTCATCCTTCATCCGACACCACCAAAGCAGCTCCAAAACTGCAGCTGCAGAACTTTAATGTTAAAAACTGGGCAGTAAAAATGAATTTTAATTGGAAAGTTTGATCCCTTTGCTAAGATGATTTGGATTAAGTGGCGTTTCTAATTATTTTCCTTACTCTGGAAAGTACAGGATTTAAATAATTATTTTTTCCCATTTGTCCTAAGCATTATGAATTTGATCCAACACTGATTTAATTTTTTTTTAATTTTTAATTTTTTTTTTTAAATTTTAATTTAATTAAGATTTTTGTTTAAAGAAACGAACACCTTGCCCAGATTTTAGGATGAAGTCACGGTGACCTGCACTGGCTCCAAGGATCACAACTAAAGATGAGCCAGAGAAAAGGAGAGAGTAAAGATTTAAAAGAAAACAAACAGGAAGGAAATGAAAGTGATTTTACAAATCCACAGGGAAGCCAAGATCTCCCAAGTTTTCAGGATATGCCACCGGGCAGGGAACAGGCACCCAGGGAACCCCAAGCATGGGATTAAAAAAAAATACACTCAGAGCATTTAACAGGGAATCCTAGAGAATTATAAATTGATTATATCCCAAATTGATAATACCGACAGAAAAGTAAATTTTCCAACATCCCCCTTTTGTTCTTTGCCCTGAGAAGCTGCAGGGGAAGTTCCCAGCTCTGGAATGTGGAGCAGCCAACATCCAGCAAGGCAAAAGCTGAAGCTTTAAATGCCTACCAAGTCACAGACTGAAATATTTTTATTTTTCCCCATCATCTGAAATGTGCTTTTCAAGTCACTGCAGGCAGGAGATCTGTCTGTCTTTATTTCAGAGTCCCAAGGTGCTTTTCCTGAAATCCCTTTTCAGTGGGTTCCCTCAGAATTGGAGCCTTTCCCCTCTCCAGGCTGGCTCTGCAGGAACCAGCCAAGGAAAAATCCAGGTTTTCTACAAGCAATTAACCCACACAGTAATTAAACCAGACAGTAACATCCCCCAGCTGCTTGGACAATAAAACCAGAATTGAAATAAAATCAGTCTGAAGTAAAAATGCCGATTTTTCACAGAGGGGTGATGGTCAGAGGATTCTGCTGTAATTGAACTTGGGATATTCAGAATGCTGATTCCATTGCTTTGTGCTAACTCAGAATCACAGAATCCCAGGATAACTGAGGATGGAAAAGCCTTCCAGGCCCATCAAACCCAAACTTGGATCCCCACCTTGTCCCCAGCCCAGAGTTCTGAGCGCCCCCTCCTTCCCTGGACACCCCCAGGGATGGGGACTCCAAACCTCCCAGCCCAATCCCACTTTTTCCACGGAAGGAACCAGCCTAAAAATCCCAAAAATCTCCACGTACCCCTGTGCTGGCTGTACTGGGATTGTTCATTTCCCTCCTGGTTCTCCTCAGCTTTTTTCCTGGCAGAATTCCGGGCCTCTTCTCGCGCTCGTTTTCGCCGCAGTTTTTTCTCTTGCTTCATTTTTATCTTCCTAAGACTGCAAGAAAGCAATCCAGCAGCGAGCCAAACATTAACTGAGGTGAAAATATCACACTGAGAAGTACGAGGAGAATAAAAGTGGTCTTCATTGAGACGCAGAGGCCACAAGGCTTCATAAAAATATCAATGTCCTCAAGATGTAACGGCTTTTACTCCCATTCAAGATGTCTAAATTAGGATTGGCTTCAATACTCTCATTCTTAATTTATAACTCGGCATTTTCAACTAAATATTAACATTCTGTTCCTTTCCTTTTTAAAAAACCTGTTTTGTTTGTCCTCTCAGCTTGATTCTTCATTATTTAAAGGTTACTTGACCAAAAAATTGCAAACTCAGTTATGTCAAAGGTCTGGGTATCAACGACTACAGCAGCAGCACAAAATACATTTTTATTTACACCTTCTATACAATCACAGAAAATAAATTCTGTGGAACAATTTAAATGCTTTTACCATTGGATTATAATGGGTTCCACCAGATTTTTTTGGTTTATCAGGCAAAGGGCAAGGATAACTTTCCCAAATATTTGTAAAAAGGCACGAAAATCCCTCCTGCTTTGCCCTCAAATCATTTCAAACAGGACAAATCTTACCTTGAGCTTTTCTGTTTTATACAGGGCCTTGGTGGTTCCTTGAGTTTGGGGATTTTTTGTTCAAACTACCAAGATAAGGGATAGGATAGGAATTAAATCTGGGTTATGACACAACAAACCCCACAATCATTTCTGCTTCTCTCAGGTCAATATTGCCCTGGGGAGAATTCTCCATCTTCCTGTGGCTCTGGAGTTATTCCTGAAGGATTATTGAATTTATTGAATTCCAGTCCCCATCCATGACAATCTGACCAACACCACAAGGAAATTCCCTCTCCACCAGAACAGGAAATTAATATCCCTAAATAATCCTCACCTTCCGGAATTAAGGCAGCCCAGTTTGGTTTGCTTTTTTTTTTTTCTTTTTTTTTTTTTTGCAGTTACATTCTTATCTTCACTTTATCTCCCTTAATATTCTAATTAATTTCTTAATATTCTAATTAATGTCATCTAAAATATGACCATACTTACTTCACATTTTACCAGCCCAGAAGAACTGAAAATCACTATTTTTGAAATAAGGCCTTTACAATCAGGAGTAAAACACATTTCCTTAAGGAAATCCTGCAGGAGAAAAGGACACACACAATAAAGGCGTTTAAATCCACACACCATTTATGTCCTGACACAAATTCATCCCTTAATTTGAGGTGAGCAAAGCAATTAAAGGAAGCACAATCCTGAACTCTTCCTGGATGCTGCCTCAGAGCTGACTGAAAATCAAAAATCATGGAAAATCTGTGGCGTCTTTTATTCTTTTACTCCCTCCTCCAACTTCACACCCAAGAGTCAACTTCCAGAATCCTGATTTCCCTTCATTTTATCCTGGCTGCTGAACTTTGTGCAATTCCTTCACGTTATCTCAGAGCTATGATCTTAAAAAAAAAAAAATTCAAAAATTCCAGTCTGGCAAAGGCCTCACCTTATCATTTTTATCACTGTAGCTTGTTGTTTTCAGCTTTTTCCAGCAGCTGATGTGGAACTCCACTCTGCACTGCTGACAGCAAATAATACGTATAAAACCCTAAAAAAATGAGAAATGGCAAGAACGGAAGAGCTTGGAATCAAACCCCGAGAAAAAGCAGCGCTCAGCTTGGCAGCTCATATAGAAAGGGGCAGAAAATACGGCAAGTTTTACTTCTCAAGCCTTGCCCAGCTGAAAATTTACCTTAAAGTCCGGGTCTGTAAAATATATTTGGATTTTGGAGTAGCCATGGCACTGCTGATATCGACAGACAGCATCTGGCTCTGGAGGGAATTTACATTCCTCGATGTAATTCCTTAAAGCCATCTGGAAAACACAGAATTGTTGAGAGACGAACTGCACAGAAAGCAGGGAAAGGCTCAGCTTCCACTCACAAACTCCTGGGGACTGCAGTGGAACACACCCCTCTGGGAAAAGCAGTGACTAATCCCCAAAAAAACCCAACTCTTTCCTCGGGAAAGTCATGGAAGATCGGCCTTTTATGGCCAAAATATTCCAGGGATTGCTCGAAATGCTGGCAGCTTCACACACACACAGAAAAATGCAGGTTTATCCTGAGCCAGTGTCCACATCCTGACCCATTCCAAAGGGTTTTCTTGTTGTCCAAATGATAAAACAGATTTTGGGGCAAAACCTGAGGGGGTTTGGGGTTTTGGATTCCCGGCACAGCCAGAGCGTCCCACCTGGCATCTGGGCTAAGGATCTGGAGGTGTCCCGGGATAATTTCTGAGGGGAAGACACCAGAGTGAAACCAGGACAGGGAATGGAGCCCAGAGGAACAAAAACGTCACCAAGGACAGAGCCCTGAGAAAGCCTGGCAGATATCTGCACTCTGCAGAGGTCCCAGACCACGGAATGCCGGGCTCAGATTGCCTGGGAGAAATCCTGAGGTGGGTTTTTTTTTCAGGAAAAAGCCCAGAAATGCTGCTCCTACCAGAGACTCTGCAGCTCTGGGGAGTTTGGCCAAGTCCATGCACTGAAAACCCTTCCAAGTTCTGCGGGGCCAGGAAGGCCTCCGTGCAGAGCAGCTCCTGGTGCCAGGTTTTTCCAGTCAAACTGGGAATTTTACCACACAAATCCCAATGTTTAACTCAGGAACTATGTGGTCAAAGTTCTCTTTTTTCCCCGTATATATTTCCCTTTTCTTAAAAATTCGGTTTTGCCCCTCTGGTTTACCTCTTCTCTGCTCCTAAGGAAGTTCGAAAAGAGCTCCTTAACATTAAAAAGCACCGCTGAACTTAAAATTGCACGTTGCCACCCCTCATTTTCATTTGTACGTTATGAATTTTGTATCATTTGGTAACTTTTTCACCTTCTCTTGTCCTTCAATCATTAAACTGGTTTGGCATGACTGCTTTATCCCATGGGAAAAAGAGGAGTTATGAAACATGATAACTGAAAAAAGGAGGATTGCAAAAATGGTAAAAGTGAGAGAAATGAGAAATGAAAAAAAATGATAAATAAAAATGATCAATGAAAAAAGATAAATAAAAATGATGCAAGTTATAAATGAAAAAGAAGATAAAATGATAGATGAAAAAATGATAAATTTAGAAAAAAATTATAAAAATTATAAATAAAAATGATAAGTAAGATANAAAATATTAAAATGATAAATGAAAAAAATAACGAATAAAAAAGAAAAATGAAAAATTATTAAAATTATAAATAAAAGTGATAAATGACAAACGATAAAACAATAAAAATTATAAATGAAAAATGATAAAAAATGATAAAAATGACAAATAATGATAAATAAAATGCTAAATGAAAAATTATAAATAAAATGCTAAATGAAAAATGCTAAATGAAGAAATGATAAATGAAACAAAAGCGCTCCATGACAAACAAGAACTGATAAATGCCAAGCGGCCACACCTGGTGAGCTCACACAATGCCTGCTCTCCCAAGCCCCTGGCCGGTGGGAACTGCACAATTCCCTCGGAGGAAAAAGGAGAACTGGAACTGATCCAACTGGAATTTCCTCCTCAGCGTCCTGCTGGCTCCGAGTGCCCCGAGCCCTGCCCCGCTCCCCGTCCCTCCTCCAGCATATCTCCCCCCAACCCTGGCGGGGAGCAGCAGCACAAGCCTCTGTTTGGTTGGTTGTTTTTTTTTTTAAACATACCTGTAAATTCTCTATTCGCGTCTCCTCGATGACCTGGCTTGTTCCTGGCCACGTTAAAACTCCGGGAACAAACTGGAAATCGATCATCAGCTTTGACCTCAGGAATTGGTTGAGGGCGTGAGCAAACCTGGGGTTGGGAGCAGGTGTAAAAAAACACTCAGATCTCCTTGGGGGGGAACTTCCCCAAATTTCCAGCACCCATTTCATCCTCCCAGGAGCAGAGAGCGGTGACTGAGAGCGGGAGGCAGGCAGGGATGAGCTCCCAAGGGATGTGGGAGTGCAGGGTGGGCACAGAGCGCCCTGCAGCCTGGATTTGGGATTTCCCCCAGCTCAGAGAGTGGGAATGGCTCTGCCTGGATGAGCCTGCCTGGCCACAGGGGTCGTCAGCTGTGCAGGGACTTTTTTGGGGGTCAAGACTGTCAAGGAAATGAGCCACAGGAACGGGATGCAGATCCCAGAGTGCGTCCAGGAAGGAGGAATTCCGTCTGAGCATCTGCCACGCCCCGCGCAGGTGCTTTTAGCCATCCCACAGGAGCAGGGGAGAGGGTCTGGTAGCAAAAAACTTCTTTATTTGGTATCCAAAAGTTCTTTATTTGGCACCAAAACCTCTTTATTCGGCACCAAAACTTCTTTATTTGGTGCAATTTTGGCAAGGGTGGGCAGGGACAATTCCCTGAGGAACGGGAGAGCCCCAATTCCAGCCGGAGCCAACACCCCCCCAGCCCAGGCACTGCACCTCCAAGGAAAGCAGGGATAAAAGGAAAAACATCCTGCGCAAAATATCCTTTTTTTCCCTGCGAGGAGCAGGGGGAAAAAAAAAACCAAACCTCTCCCATTCCCCATCCCTGTGGGCAGCTCAGAGGGAGAAGAGTCAGGAATGAGGGGGTGAATTCCAGCCTGGCATAGAGGGGAAAGGGGATTTCAGTTTTTTTTACTCTGCTTCTCACTCTCCAATTCTCTTTTAATGGACAAGAAGTTCTTTTTCCTCACACGGAGTGAGGACTAGGAAACCCTGTCTGTCTTTACCTCCACTTTGGAGCTTTTCCATGGAATTTCTCCCCTCTCCCACGGAGCTGGATAAGGAGCTCCCAGCCAGCCCACCAGGAGCCTTTCGGGGGGATTTTGATCCCACGGAGCACCGGGGACATCCCAAAAACCCCTCCACGAGCTTCCCACAGCTCCTGCCCCCAGGGCAGCCAGGATTCCCAGGATCTCCACGCTTCCCAAAACTCCCCCAGGAACCCCGGGATGGGTGGGAGCAGCTCCAGCTTTTTGCCCTCTGTTTCTTGTCCTGTCCCTGCATTTCAGGCTCTCCCCGTCCCTCCGGGATGTGGCAGCTCAGGAAAACATCCCTGCTTATCTGCTCCAAGGGATTTGTCACTCTCTGGAGCCTCATCCCAGGCCAAGGTCACTCTCCAGCTCCCCAGGGATGAGATAAATTCACATTTCTTTAGGGTGCATTTCTCCCCCAGAACAAAGAGGTTTTTGTTTTTTGTCTCTGAGCTGTGACCCCTGAATCCCAAATATTCCCTCAAATCAGCAGCTCCCATCAGCTCCTCAGCAGGAACAAACTTCCACTTGCATTAAATCCACTTGCATTAAATCCACCTGATGGATGAATTTAATGATTAACACAGAAAAATTAAAGCTCCCCACCCACGCACAGTTCCTCAAATAAAAGGATTTCTCCCAACAAACCCTGCCATTTTCCACCAGACCTACCTGTTTTGCCTGAGGTAAACCCTTCCAATGCCATAGTGTGCCAGACAAAAACAATTTTTTTCTGGATATTCCGCAATTATTTTCTTAAACTGATCTTCAGCCTTTGCCAATGCCTTCAAAAGAAATGTGAGACACAAACACATGGAGTTTTGCCAGAATATTTCCACTTTTCTTTGTTTTTTTTCTTTTCTCCTTTGGAGTGGGTCAATGTGTCCTACTCCTTGATCAGTCTTAGGAACAGTAAATAGAGTTACACACCCTTGTGATCACAGGCAAATCTTCCCTTCCTTTTTTTTAAAAAAAAAAATTTTAAACATGGACTTGCTGTAACATAAAGGAATTAAATGACTGAGCTCAGCTGTTTTTAAATCCACTGTAAGACACTGAATATTACCAAACACTGCANATAGTCACAGCACAACAACAACATGATTAAAATACTGTAAATTAATGAAGAGAAATCCAGGATGACTTTTGGGTCAGTGGCTGATTGGGTTGGCACACACAGACACCAAATTCCCACCAAAATTTGCCATCAAAACCCTTTTTACCCTTCACTCTCACCAATCAAGAAGCACACAAAAGCCCTTTAAGGTCATCAAATCCAACCAACAAAGGCGTTTGCACAAAAAAACAAAAAAAAAAACAAAAACCAGAAAACACCACAATATTTGATCCAACTATTTGGTATNCCCTCAAATCAGCAGCTCCCATCAGCTCCTCAGCAGGAACAAACTTCCACTTGCATTAAATCCACTTGCATTAAATCCACCTGATGGATGAATTTAATGATTAACACAGAAAAATTAAAGCTCCCCACCCACGCACAGTTCCTCAAATAAAAGGATTTCTCCCAACAAACCCTGCCATTTTCCACCAGACCTACCTGTTTTGCCTGAGGTAAACCCTTCCAATGCCATAGTGTGCCAGACAAAAACAATTTTTTTCTGGATATTCCGCAATTATTTTCTTAAACTGATCTTCAGCCTTTGCCAATGCCTTCAAAAGAAATGTGAGACACAAACACATGGAGTTTTGCCAGAATATTTCCACTTTTCTTTGTTTTTTTTCTTTTCTCCTTTGGAGTGGGTCAATGTGTCCTACTCCTTGATCAGTCTTAGGAACAGTAAATAGAGTTACACACCCTTGTGATCACAGGCAAATCTTCCCTTCCTTTTTTTTAAAAAAAAAAATTTTAAACATGGACTTGCTGTAACATAAAGGAATTAAATGACTGAGCTCAGCTGTTTTTAAATCCACTGTAAGACACTGAATATTACCAAACACTGCAGGAAGGAACACCCCAAAAAAGTCAACCCCCAGTTCTGGTTTTGCACTTTCCAGAATCCAAAGCAATTCCTGGCTCTTGTTTTAGGATATTTATGCTCTATTTTAAGTAAACATTTGAAAATTTTGAAATGTTTAGAATATTTATGTTCAAAACACCAGTGCAGAGCAGAAATAAAAATTACTGACTGCAATTTCTTGGTACTTTGATGCTCATTTGAAGGCTTACCAAGAAATTTTATTTGATAGCCTAATTCTTCCCAAATTATCAAGGGATTTAGTCCCAGATATTCAACTGCACAATTCCAAAATGTGTCCTGAGGTTTCTTTCCCCCCCTCATCTTCTCAGTTCGGAAGATCCAAAAAATGGATGGGAAACTGCCTGGTCTAGAAATTGGAATTAAGGCAGCATTTAAATATAAAACAANCCAACTATTTGGTATCGCTCTTCTAAGAATCTTAGCTTGGGATATTTAGGAAATGCAGGTCTGTGTGTGAAACCATCCCAAAATACTTGGCTCTGAGGCCAAGAATTCAACCAAGGAATGATTCTTTTGGGGGAAGGGAGCAGAGGCACAGGGTGGTGGAGGCAGAAAGCTCCAGCACTGCCGGCACGGAGGGAATCTGGCCCATTTTACCGGGAATCCCGAGGTGTAGAGGATGCTCAGGAGCTGGGAAAAGGCTCGCTCAGCCCCGTGGCACTGCTGCTCCAGCAGGGCCCTGCAGCCCTCCCGAGCCAGGCACTTCACCTCCTCTGGCAGAGAGTTGAAATCCACCTGGAATCATGCAGGCAAAGTCAGGCAATCCAAAAGAAAAATGAATTTTCCTCCTTTTTTTTTTT
>WBMY01015301.1:8481-36574 GCA_013397315.1 Donacobius atricapilla
CCCCAGGGCAGTTCCAGGGGTTTCCCCCCTGCCCTGGACTCCAGCACCTACACATCCCAGGACTGTTTGGCACAAGAGTCCCACCTCATCTTTGCCACACTGGGAGGAGTTGAAGGAGAAATGAAATGTCAACGTGCAGAGAGCTGAGAGCTGCAGGAGGGAAGTGAGGAAAGAAGGGCAGAAGGAGGCTGTGCTCCCCTGCTCCCAGGGCAGAAGACGTGATGGGAAATTCCAGAATCCCCCAAGAGAAGAAGGGAGAATGAGGATGCAAGGCCCACGTGTGCTTCTTGCACTGAGATCAGCCGGCAGAATTAAAAGCGACGTAAACCACTCATTTCATACTTTCTAAACACTTCAGAGCAGGGATCCTTCTTTATTCTGTGCTCAGCACCATGAGGGCGAACGCCCCCGTGCCTCTGTGAGATGTAAAGAACAGAGGCAGTTCTTCCAGAACTGCACGCAAGGCAAACAGAGTGGCTGAATGCATTGGCAGAAAAATCCTCATGTCAATACATTTTTTTTTTCCCCTTCTCGGTGTTTAATGTTTACTGCCCAGAGTATTTAAGGCTCGAGTTTTGCATTGACTTTTTTAGGACTGATGACAGGCTCGAAGCGAAACACACGTTTAGGTGCTTTGGCACAGCAGAGACAACGAGCCCAGCGCAGCAGAGGATTAAATCTGCGCTGCAGCCACTCCAGCCTTCACATTGCTTTATTGCTAATTTTTGCACATATGTCTGGGATCGGTTACAGGGCCCTGACATATGGTGAGTGCACCTGCTAAGTGAGCCAGGGCTGCTGCCTCAAACCACACGGGCACTCGCGGCAGGATCTGCAGGGGTATCGATGAGGGATTATAATGTCCCTCATGCTGCAGAGCTTTGCACCCCCCAAACAGCACCGTGGCCATGCGAGAACCTCAGAGGAGCGGTCTGAAATGTTTTTTAAAACGTGCTGCAAAATGCATTCATGGCTCTCCCACAGTTAAGCAAGTTTATTATTAATTATGCAAGATTCAAGTTGATAAAGGGAGTTTCTGCAGGGTTGGGCGCTCATTTGCATCATTTGGGGTGGAGTGTGAACAGATCACTACCCACAGTCGCGTTTTCATCTGTAAAATCACATTAATTGCTCGGGAAATTGGCAACCACGTTTGCCTGAGGGAGCCATAAAGTTCAACCAGCCTTTGTCCCTGGGCTGGGCAGGGGCATCCGCAGGTTCCTGCAGCACCGGGCCCCCTCTGCCTCTCCCGGGGATGTTCCCCCACTGCCCAACTAATCCCTGCTCACCTGCAGAGCCTTTCAATCCCAGGGCTCTGAGCTGAGCTTTAATCCCTCTGCCACAGCCCTGCCTTGGAGCTTGATGTGTTTTAGATCAAGCCCAGCACTGACCCAGGACTGACCAGCACTGAGCAGCACTGACCCAGCCCTTACCAGCACTGACCAGCCTCTCCTGCTGCCTTTTCCTTTCCAGCCCCTTTAGGAGTTACCTGCACCCCAGATTCTGCCCAAGCCCAGCTGCAGGGAGGCTTTTCAAGCCCAGCACTGACCCAGGACTGACCAGCACTGAGCAGCACTGACCCAGCCCTTACCAGCACTGACCAGCCTCTCCTGCTGCCTTTTCCTTTCCAGCCCCTTTAGGAGTTACCTGCACCCCAGATTCTGCCCAAGCCCAGCTGCAGGGAGGCTTTTCAAGCCCAGCACTGACCAGCACTGACCAGCACTGACCAGCACTGACCAGCACTGACCAGCCTCTCCTGCTGCCTTTTTCCCCTTTCCAGCCCCTTTAGGAGTTACCTGCACCCCAGACTCTGCCCAGCCCAGCTGCAGGGAGGCTTTTCCAGCCCCGCTCAGAGAGGGCTGCAGCCCAGGTTTGTTCTGCTGGGTTTGTTGTGCCATCAGCCTCCTCTGCCAGGCTGGGAGGAGCACGGATTGGGCAGCTGCCCGTGCCCTGGCTCGCTCTCAAAGGGCTTTTCAGGACTGAGAACCTCCAGGTCCAATCTCAGAGCCTTCACAGCATTTCATGCCACGTCTCAAGGTCTGGCCCCCAAAAGCTGGTTCTGGATTGGAGCTGCAACTGGGCTTTTGCAGGAATTCACCCCCTCCCGTTCCACTTAGCAGGGGAAAAGAAAAATTGCAAATAATGTATTTCGCTCAAAAATATCGGAAAAATATCTTTAAGGATTTGAATACAATTAAATACAAACCTCAAAATCTCATTTTCAGTTTGGACTTGAATATCATTATCTATTTTTCTTTGTAAATGTAATTTTATATTCTAGGGTGCAATACCATATCCTCAGGCACAAGAATAAGAATTGAATTTTTTCATTTTATCCAGTTCTGATTATTTCTGTAAGGGTATTGAATGTGTGGCTGGCACCACTGTAGTGGAGGTAATTAGCAAAGTATAATTTTTTTTTTCTCAGTGTTATTTCCATAGCTCTCTGTACACTCTGGCAGTCTTTTTTACAAGTTTGTTTTTTTTTTTTCTGACTCCTCAATTAATTTATTCCCCATGCTTACACCTGAGTACACAGAATATATAGTTCGAGTGACATATTTCAAATTCAGCCTTTTGAAGCTCTGCTGTCCTAGTCCTGCTAGCAATTTTTGCCTATGGAGGACTCTCCAGAGCACATTACCATTAAAATCTGCCAGAGACACTATGCAATATTAGTCAAGGCATCTTTAATAATGCAAGAAAGGTCAGCAGCTCACAGAATATCAAGCCGCACATCCAAGAATTATGAATTTTTTTTTTTTTCTCTGTGCAGATTTCACTGGTATTCTTTGGGGTTTTTTCCTGATTCATTTTATGCCAACAGCAGAGGAGTTGTTTCATTTTCGGCATACACCAGAAAAAAAAAAAAAAAAGAAAAGAAAGAAAAAAAAACTTTCTTATCAAAGGAGAGTAAGAGTGTCAGTATATAAACCACTTCTTATATGTCAGTACATAAAAACAGCGGAGGGATCAGGTATGTAACACATTCTTGACATGAAAAGCAGCTGGTTCCTAATAATTCAATTAGAAATTGAATGTAACTCCACGAGGGAAGGCGGCAGCCAGAGCTCACGGCTGCACAGGCCATGCCCTCCCCAGGCCAGCCAACACAAGGAGCTAAATTCCGTATTTTGTTCTCCCAGTGCCCCCAGAGTTAACGTTGCTTTACAGCTAACAGGTTTTTCCTGGAACAGCTCAGGATGTGATCACATAGCAGGGCCCCGACCTCTTGACTCCATAATGCTTTTGGGATCAATAGCACAGAAATTAATGTGTTTATCATATCAGAGCGTCTTAAAAAACTTCATACGCACGGTCACTAATTACCTCCAATGCCCATGATACAGCATTCTGAAGTGCTGGCCCGGTGCTTTCAGATTCTGCACAGGAAAAAGTTGAATTAGGCAGCCTGAAAAATCAAACCCGACTAATTTCTTCTGCTCTCCCCAGGTCATTAATCTTCATGGGACAAATTACCACGGGCAGCTCAGCAGAGTGGCACTGATGGACTGGGGAGACAACAAAGCCACTCTGGCATAACTGAGAGGAGCATTTGCCTTGTATCCTCTGCGACTTCTGCCTTGAATTTCCCCATATTGCCTTGCTTTTGGTGCAAATTATTAGAATTTATTACTTGGAATTCATGCATTTTTAGCCTTATTCATTCAAGCTCACACTGAGCCATCCTCTGCTGAGCAGCTTGACCACTTTGCGATTTGACAGAGCAATTTTGCAAGGGTTTATTTTTGTTGTTCTTTTCGCAAGTGTTTCTGCAAGAATAGCAGAACTATTCTGATAAAAGAGTAGCAGAACAAGTCTTACAATATTTAGAAATTACACAGGATCCTGGTATGACGTTAGAGGCAAAATATTAATATTAAACTAAAGAGCTGTTGGCTGAATTCAGGAGGGGTTGTCACAGTGAAAGTGTGAGCTCTCAGCACAAATGTAACAGCGACGCAGGAAGAGGAGTTCCAACTTAACAAAAAACAAGATTCTGAAATCTAATTATAAACACAAGGCTAAAAAGTCTATTTCATTTTCCCAGACAGAAGTGATGCTCTTTTCAGTGTGGTGTGATGTAATGCACAAATTACCTCCGGGTCTGCTTTTGTCCGAAAGCTGAAGGGGAAACCCCCCCCAGCCTTTTTCTTTAACCTGTAGCAGTGCAGCCAAAGGCACCGCTGAGGTCACAGCAGAGCATCAGAAACGATCACTAAATAAAATGGTGCCACATGTTGCTTTTCCCCTTGCTGTTCTCTGGAAAATGACCAACAGTAGCTGCAGCTCAATCCCACCCTCTTTTTCCTGTTATCACATGGGGTTAAAAAGCCATGTAAATAAATAGACATGAACTAAACAGAAACAGCTGGAAAGTTCCCAAAAGGGACCTCGAACAACCTCCGAGCTGGATGGACCAGGGTAGATCAAGGGATCATTATTAAGATTAAAGGCTTACAGCAAACCTGCTGTGAAATTCAGTCCGCTGAATTCTAAACGTTGGTGGCACAAAGCAGAAAGCACTAAATCGTGGTGTTTACTCATTCTTAAAAAGCAAGGCGACGAGAGAGTTGTCACATTTTCTGCATTCCAAATGTGCATGGTGCAGTTCGCTGAGATTAAAAAAAAAAAAAAAATCTGTAGGTGCCTCCTGTGAAAGTCAGACATTTCAGGGAAACTCCTTCTTGTATTGGTTTTCTGGATAAAAAAAAAATAAATAAATTACCAGCATCATTAGTGCTTTTGGATTTTCTTTTAAAGGCTTTAGACCAACTTCATTTTAGAGCAAGACACCACAGAAGTGACTGGAGCTAAATGTGAACTCTTGCAGGAAGGAGCTTTGTCACCTTGGTAGGCCTGTGCTATCCCAAATGTATCTGATGGGATTATGCTCCTGTGCCTAAAAAATGTGGAAAACTAGGTTCTCTTTCCTGGCAGATTTTTAAAAGTTTAACAAAAAGACAATAGGAGACAGAGACAAAGTAAAGCATTAAAACTGCCGGGTGCACACTCGTCATCTTTGGAGGTTCCCTTTAAATACTTTTCCTACTACATCAGCCTGTGGCATTCTGGAGTCCAGGGCAGGTGGAAAANAAATCCCATCATTGCATATTCATAGCTCATTATGCATACTGATATTTTTCCAGGAACTGTTTCACATGGCCACTCCTTGGGTTTGGCTCTTTAGAGCCGGTGTGTCTCTCGCTTGTGGTTTTATTTTCACCCCCACTTTGGGCCCTGGTCCATGCTTCCCTCAGGCAGCAGATGCTGACAGCTGGCAAATCAAAAGCAGGTTCCTCATCACACGTTCACAGGGTGTTATCCCAACCAGACAGCTCGCTCAGAACCATATCAGCCACCACTACCACCATGTCTAAGATTTTGTTAAGAGTAGAAACAAAAGCAAATATTTTTAACATTACACATAGAGCAGCCACCCTGATATTTGCAAAACACCAGCTTTAAAAAGTGTATTTATACCACAAATGACCAAGGTGACGGCTGGCTGGGCCTGAGGGGGCACTCGGTGTCTCACCACCCCCCTGGCATAGCTGCCCCCCGAACGGTGCTCCTCAGCGGAGTGAGGGGAGAGTTCTCCCAGCGCCCCGCAAAGGGGAGCCTGGGGGTCCCTGCAGGGAGCTGGGGGCTCGCACATCCACCCCCCAACCCTGCCTCGTCCCTCCTCATCCCCTGCGCTCACTCCGTGCCCTTGTGGCCATGACATGCAGCGTGTCAGTGTGCTGAACCTGCAAAAAAAATCAGCTGGGACAGCGACTTCCTTCCGAACTGGGGTCCCAACAACGCAGTGAAGGGCATCACGCAGTGTTTGCACCTGGAACGTTTAGAAAGAAATGAATAACTTCAGAGGAAGCTGGGAGCTGGAGGGTGGCAGCAAGCCTTGGTCAGCTTGAGCACCTACCAGGGGAGTTAGGTGAGACAGCAGGACAGGGAAAGCAAGAAGCTGGGTTAGCAGTTTCCTTACCAGGGACAGAAACAGTTCTAGTTGTGCTCTAGAAATAGTTATAGGTTTAGCTGTGCTCTAGAAATAGTTTTAGTTGTGCTCTGGAAATAGTTTTAGCTGTGCTTTGTAAATAGTTTTAGCTGTGCTCTGGAAATAGTTTTAGCTGTGTTTTAGAAATAGTTTTAGGTGTGCTCTAGAAATAGTTTTAGGTGTGTTTTAGAAATAGTTTTAGCTGTGCTCTAGAAATAGTTTTAGTTGTGCTCTGGAAATAGTTTTAGCTGTGCTTTAGAAATAGTTTTAGCTGTGCTCTAGAAATAGTTTTAGTTGTGTTTTAGAAATAGTTTTAGGTGTGCTCTAGAAATAGTTTTAGCTGTGCTCTAGAAATAGTTTTAGTTGTGTTTTAGAAATAGTTTTAGGTGTGCTCTAGAAATAGTTATAGTTGTGATCTAGAAATAGTTCTAGTTATGCTCTAGAAATAGTTTTAGTTGTGCTTTAGAAATATGGGATTTAATGTTTAAGATTGTTTGTTTTCTCCCTTAAAAACTACGTTGCTCACTACTAGGTCTGAGTTATGCTCTTACACAAAGAAAACAAATTGACAGTTAAGAGCTCAGAAGGTCTCAGAACCTCTCGGCTAGGATCTGCTACCAGCCAGGGAGCCCGAATGTTCCAAATCTCAGCCATCTCTCCGGAATGAATGAACAAAAGGAAGCTCCCTTCTTTCTGGAGCCAGTTTCCCATCCCCAGAGAAGACAGTGTGACAGTAATTAGTTACACTTGTTGAGAGATTTACGCAGGAAATGCTCCCTCCACAGACAAGCCGTGTGGAATTTATGTATAGCTGGAAAAATATTTAGACTTCTGTCGTGGCTTTGCCATCTGTATTCCTTGGCAATCATGCTCCTTGGGCAGAGAGCTGAGCTGACAATGTAAATGAGGTCGGAGTGACATTGGTCCTCCGGGGATGCTGGAAAAGCTTCAAAAGTGCTGAAGAATAAGCGCACGCTGTAAGCCGGGAGGAATGCCTCGTTACCTGGGGCTGTGTTTCCAAGTGATGCCCGTGCCCTGATCCTTTCAGTCAGCTCAGAGCCACGTCCTGCAGCCAGCAATCCTGGGATGCAGCCCTTGGGCTGACCTCTGGCCCCTGGAAAAGTGAAGGATTTCACTTTGGGAATTAAAAACAATATTTCACATGGCAAAACTCGACTGTTGAAACGCTAGGAACAACTTTCTGTCCAGAGAGATGATTGCAGAGTGACAAGACCCATTGTGTGACAAGACACTTTCTGCTTCAGCCAGTTCCCACACTGCAGCCCGCTGACAACATTTTGGAAAATAGATTTATTTCTAAAAGCTTGACCCAGAGCTTGCCCGTTCTCTTCTGGCCCAGGCTGGCGCATTTCAATTGGCTTTAAAGCTGCCATATCAACAGGTCCCTCTGAATATCCTGGAAGCTGCGTGCCAAAAACCTGGGAGCGGCAGGAAAATCTGGCCTGAGGTAAGTCCTGGCTGAGGGAGGGTTCTATTTATAAATCAGGTCGTGGGGGTTCAAGCTTTTAGCCAAGGAGAGGTTTAATAAAAGACAATATGGGGAAAGTAGGGCTTCAGTCAGCCCTGGAGATGATTTTCTTTAGTTATGCGGTTTTTTAAAAGTGCGTCTGTTTCTGCCGCATCTTACTTTGGTCTCACAACACTCACAAGCACATTTTATAGAAGTTTGGAAGAAGTTTCCCTGCACAGATCCCCCCGTTCTGCCTCGCTGGGATACATCCTTGGAAGATAAACTGATACAAAGGGACAGCAGAGCACCTCTGCGGGCTGATTTGTGAAAAGTGTTCCAGCCAGCAGACAAATGTATTTCCTCGCTCTTGACAGACAGCCTCATTAAGTTTTCATACAAGATCTGCATTATTGAAATCTCTGTTCTCTCCTGAGGGCCGCAGGTACAGGAATCTCGGGTGATGCTGTGGTACCCATTCAGTGAAACCTTCGGTATTTTTAAAAAGAACACTTAGCGATGGAGCAAGTGCCCTGTTTTTTTTTCAGGATGAAGCCCTCTCTTACAAACAGGAGAGATAAAAACAACCACTTACCTGCGAGTAGAAAAGAGCCTTAGTTACACTAGGAGCCCACTCTGCCTTTCTGGCTTATCCTGCTTACAAAGGTATTTTCAGAAAATAAGAATAAAGTGCTTTAAGGAGTGTCTTTACAAGTGTCGACTTCTTTTATAACCATCAAAGCATAGCATGTAGAAATAAAAAGAAAAACAAAATGTGCGAAAATATTCATAACCAGGTGTTTGGTCTGCTCTTTTCACCCTGACTCCCGCCTGTAAAACATCAACGCGCTATTATCCTGCTGCCAGATAAATAGGCAAGGTAGTTAAAAGTGACCTGCCAAGAAACTTTCAACTTCTGAGCTCATCATCACAGCAGACAGGAGATTTTTCCCTGATGAGTGCAAATTACTGCCGGGCTGGCGGGGCTCTGTGGAGCACAAAGAGCAGCGCACTCTACCCTGCACGAAGGAGTGATTTTCACTTCGCATGATAACGAGCCTTTTGTGTTTGGAAAGTCCCTAACAAAGCGCCTCTGCAGGAGGCCCCGCTGTGCTAGTCTTCATTAAAGGATCCGGATCGATAGATGAAGCAAAACAAAATGGGAGCAATTCTGCCTTAGCCTGAAGCGCTTTCCTTGCACTCCTGAGCTTTATGGGAAGCGCTGGGACCAAAAGGAAAGTTGCAGCTGCACCAAGCAATGAGGCTTAGGAGAACAAAAAAAAAAACCCCTTAATTTCAGAAGTCAGCGCCCAAGTAGCAATGAGGCAGGGAGAGAAGTCTAGACATGGGGTTGCTGCTAAGGAAAATAGAAGAAAATTTGGGTTCTGGGTAAGAGGCTACGCTGAATATTAAGGAAATATTGGGAATTCCCAATTCAGATAAAAGCAGGCTTCTGTTACCCTCTCTCTTTTGGAAGCAGCTTCAATAATCTTATAAAACTTAAGGTGATCTTGAGGAAAAGATTAAGAAAAACCTGAAGAACCTAAAAGTAATCTAATAAGACTTCATCTCTATTTAAGGCTGTGAGAAAGAGCTCCACTACAAGAGCGAGGACTGGGAAAGGAGACCTGAGGGAAAGGGAAAACACTGCCAAGGAAGGGCTGGGACTGCCTGTAAGAGCTGCCGAGCACAGAAGCTTGGCACAGGAAAATCAGAGGACGTTTCTGCTCTCCGAATGGGGAGTTACAACAGCCTGCAGTCAGAGGGGAGATGAAAGCTGCGCCGATGAACTGAAGCACCAAACTCCCGCTCGGGAAACCGTGGGACTAAGTGCCTATTAAAGAGCCAGAAATCAGACAGAGAAACATGCAAGGGACAAGGTTAACTATCATCAAAGGGAAGAACTGAAAGAAGGTCGATAACAGCTCGGACAGGAAAGGAAGATGAATAGAAAATTGTTCTGGACCACCTCAAACCCCTGCTCGGCAGAAGGGTATTGATGGGGTTTGAAGTGACCAAGAAAAATGTGAAAGATGCGCCCTTCTTTCCCTCACAAAGTGAGCTGGGGGCAAATAAAACAAGACAGGAAAGAAAGAAAAGCCAAAGTCAGAGAAACCTCCTTGCAAGTCCCTGGGATTTGCTTAAGACGAAGGACAGGCTTTATACTGGACACGAAAATCACCTTTTTAAGCCACCATTTCAGAAGAGTGCTCTGCATATTTGCATGACACGAGTCCTTGTGTAATCACGGGGCTTCCCGTGTGTTTCACCCTTCTGTGTATTTTAATCATACGGAATCACTTTTTACTATTGATAGAGACATAACTCGCTTGAAACTCTCTGAAAAATCCCCAGCTGGTTATCCTGCGTGCCCAGGCAAGAACCAGAGCAGCGGGGATCTCAAACACTGCAATAATCGCATCAAGAAAACCACAGCAAAATCTGTAGGATAAAAACTGTTTATGAAAGATAGATGAGAGGAAACCGCTCTGGTGAGACAGGAAATAAATCTGGACAATCTCAGAGGAGAATCCCTTCCGGCGCGGGATGCTCAGAGATTTTAGTGAGTCCTTTGGGCCCCTTAGGCCTCAAGTGCCTTACCCACCTAAGAGAAATAACGAGGTTTTATCACAGCTTTGAGGTTTTTGCTTGGGTGTGAGCAGTTTGGAGCTGTGATTTTCTGGTGACCACGGCCTTTACTGCCATGAGTCTCTGCTTCTCAGCACTGCTTTAATGCGGAGGAACTTTAACTCTTGGTGCTCTCCGTGGGAGTAAGTGGCTTTCCAAGGAGTGACGGGGATTTGTTGGGGTGGGGGCTGTCCCCAGCTGTGTTATCCTCATTCCAGACATCGGAAACCAATGAGGAGAAATATCTGGGAGGGGAAGTAGAGCTGCTCGTGGCCTCCAGCAGCCCGAGTGGGATGGGGTGTGTGGGTCAGGGTCCAGAGCCACCAGCAGGGCAGAGGGGCAGGGACAGAGCATTCACAGGCCAGGGAGCAGAGGGACACCCACACTGAGCTCAGCAGCTCCTTCAGATCTGCCCGGGGACGGCAAACAGAGGGGACAGAGCTGTCAATCCTCCTGGATCCTGTCCTTCAGATCTCAGGACTCCTGGATCCTGCAGCACAACCCTGATTTGCTCACTGAGAAACGCCTTCAGCGCCAGCAGCGACCAGCACGGAGATGTCCAAACTGTGACAGCCACCAAAAGGCTCAGCCCTGCTCTAAAACCCCTCGGGAAAGCCACGTGAATAATGAAGTGTAAATAAATTTAAAAAAAAAAAACCCTGACAGACAAATTCTTGCAGATCAGTGTGCTGAACAGGACAGAACTGGTGGGCAAAAGGGGCTGCTGCAAGGAGCAGCTTGCTCAGCCCCTGTCCCATCTGTTATCTGCAGACAGCACAGAGTTACAGTCTGTAATTTTCCCCTGTAACACCTCAAACTCCGTGTATTGCAAGAAGAGGTTTAGTCAAGATCAAGGGCAGTGGTATTCAGCTGTCATGGTGATGAAAGCCTGAGAGATTGTCTAGATGAGCTCTTGATTCCTGCAAGCATGAAGCCAGCAGGTGAGAAAATGGCCCGAACTGAGCGAGCTGAGCTCCTCCCAGGGTTGCAAGTATTAAACAGTGTTTTGATAAAGATTTTGGGGAGGGCTGAAGTGTAGGACCTGTGACAAAGTCCCATTTTCTCCAGGTTTCCCTTCCAGCTGGGACGCTACAGCACACGAAAGGGACTTACTAATTTTAAAACTTCTCCTCCATTGCAGGAGTAATTGTGATCGATTGTCAATCAAGGTAAATGCAACCCGCTGATGAAATTAAGGACGTGAAATTAGAGGCTGGTAGCAGGACAACAACTGCTGGAGCAAATGACGGATGGGACGAGGAGAACAAATGGATGGACTGTCAAACACACAAACCAACAGCACAGGGGAAATGGATGGCAGCAGTTCCAGCCAAAGCAGGGACCTGACACGCTGCCTTAGAGCATCATTAACTTCAGCACAAAAGCTCTGTGCCACAGACTTTATCAGGCAGAATCACAGGTGCTGGAGGACTGGGTGAAGTGTTTTCTCAGCACAAGTGCTCCTGCTGCCTGCGCAGGCGCTCACGTGTGCCCCAGAGGGACCCAACGTGTTCGACGTGCAGGAGGCATCTGGGGAGCTCTGGTCAATGGCCTGCCTAGCCAAAAAATGAAGATTTTTGTCTAGTCAGGCAAAAACAAAGCCCATTTACACAGCAGTGAGGTGCCCGTATTGGAAACAGAGTCTCCTGCAGGGGTAGTGAGGAGAGGCAGTGGTGTGGCTCCTGTCTGTGGCAAGGCGACAGTCAGGGATGCATCGGTCAGGGATGCAGTTTGCCACTGGCACCTGTCACACGCGTGTGTGACGCTGCTCTCCATTGGTTAAGTGTACAGGTTTGCACCCCGCCAACCCCCTAATTCGGGGTTTTCTGTCTCTCAGAGTCCCGTACCAGGGTTTAAAAGATGAGATGGAACCTGTGGCTCGGGCTCCAAAGGTGTTTATTCTATTTCTGATCTCAAGGCCTCACAGCAGTCTCAGGGCACTGAAGGAAAGCAGCCACAGGAACATGGACAGAGGGTCCGAGGTCGTTTTAAAGATTTCTAATCCAATTAACTCTAAAAGCGTGCTATATTTACAGTTTTGTGCCAATNTTTATTTCCAATCTTTGTTGTTTTCAATCCATCTCTGAGTGCTGGCAGTGTTTCCCATGGACTGAGGTCCAAGGCAATGCTTTCCTGGGGTCTCAGGCAGGGTCTGGGCCCCCCAGGGCAGTTCCAGGGGTTTCCACCTACCCTGGACTCCAACATTTAAGTAATAGGAAACAACCCCTGGGACAGTTGTTCTGGCAAAGGGAACACTGTTTGCTGAGCCTGTGCTGAGAAACGCAGAGAGATGGTTTGAAAAGAGAAACTGTTGGCAGCTTTCCCTTGGGAAAGGAGCCGGCAATGGTCAGCGAGCTGAAATTCAGGCTCAGAAATGTCGAGCCCGCACCTGCCTGCAGCACAATGTGCAGGTGAAACAAAATTCCTCAGTGCTTCCCACCCAGCTGCACTCCAGCGTGCAAGAGAGAAGAAATGCTGCTCCACTACACAGCCAGGGATTTTTCCTTTAGCTTAACATTCATTCTCCTGGAGTTCAGTTTAAAATAAACCAACAGCTGATTAATCCAGAGGAAGCAAAACCAAGCTCAGTCAGGGAAGAAGAGAAACCTTTCCACGGCTGGGATGTGAGCTGTACAGCAAAGCTGCGGAAGGAACGGAGTCCTGCTTGCTCTGTCAGTAACTTCCTTGGCTATTTTTGATAATATCCTGGAAGCTTTTAAAGGACATTCAACAAAAAGGTCGCTTGAAGTGTTTGCAAAGATTACAGGGGATCAGGATGTGCTCACTATGCACAGTCTGCTACATGCTCAATTCACTGTCATGGAGGAAGAAAACAGCAGAATTAATCCCCACAGAGGAAATTAGGATGATATTGTGCTGGGTCACGTTCCTGGATTATAAGATTTCCACCAGTCAATCCTGAGTTATTGCTCTGCAAATACTCAACATAATTTGATAGATACTCTGGGAAAAAATACAACAAGAAATTGCTTTCCTTGTCTTTCAGGATGAACATTCCACAGAAAAGAGAGGAATTTAACATGACACCACTGAATGCCCAGGCCTTTATTAATGGAGGCTGTATTTCAAAGTGGATCTCCATCACCCTGTTGCCATTAGCCCACCTAACGAGCATATTTTTTGCTCAGTTAGCATGAATTATTCTAGCCAGGAGGGAACACAGGCTGGGTTGGATGTTGCTCACACGTCTATCTGTATCTTCAAGGTAGAGCAAGCAGCCCCAGAGCAAATAACTCACTGCAGGAAATGTCCAGCCTGGGTCACAGCTCCAGCCCAGCCCTGCCCCTCTGCCCAGGTGTCCAGCTGTCCTCTGAGGTTGGGCAAAGAGTTAAATGTTGATTCTCGAATCTCAGCGGCCTTTCCCACCAGAGAATGACATTTCAGCGTACCATTATGGCAAATTTTCCTAATGCCTGCCCATGGGGATATCTGTGTAATGGCACCATCTGACTCTTATCATAATTTGATTCAAACTCATATTGCTTTTACATTTTATTTCTCTTTGCCGTTCTGGCTTGCAACAGCCGACAGCAGGCTGAAATTTTACCTAAATGAGAGCATTTTTGCTCAGTGAAAGAACATTACTCTGTGCCATTTGCTTAATAGTTCACATTACTGTGTAGGGAGTGTTGCATTCTTAGGCCAACTTCCTGGCACCCAGTTTGTTAAAAGTTTCAAGAGCAACACAGCAACAGCTTCTGCGTGGAAAAACCTCACTGTCTGGGCAAAATTGCTTTCTCAGATAGACTGGAAGTCAAGAAAAATCTGTATTTATGCGTGGGCAGAAATAAATTTATACATACAAGCACAACTCTTGCCACAGTGTCCATGTTTCCTTCATGAGAACAGGGAGCTCTGAGGGGACCTGAGCAAAAATTCCCGGGTTTTCTGCCTGGTCACTGGCAGGAGATTTCATCCTGAAGAATATTCTGCATTTAAGCAGCTACACGGGAGTTGTGTGTGCCAATGCTGCAAAATATATTTAGGGAAAAAAAAAAAAAAAGCCAAACTAGTGTCTGAATTTCAAAGCATGAAAAACCACGAGAAAGGGCTAAAAACAAACCAGAGTTTAAAATACGCAGCTAGATGCATTAATAGAAGGAATAGAAAGTATTATTATTTTTTTTCTGGAGTTCCATCTTCCTTTCTCCCAACAGCTGGTCTTATTTTCCCCCTGGAGAGGCTCAAAGCGCATATTTAATGGAATTTGATAAATATCCTAAAAAAATATCATGAGAAAGATGTTAGTTGTTGCCAGCCTGTGATTAGGGTTGATATTGATCTAGAAAGCCAGACCTTATTTTTAGATTACTACAAAATACTTCAGTGGCTTACGTTCAAATTATTTCAGAAATTGTTTTTATTAACACACAGCCATCTGTACTTCTAAGCAGGTGATAGAAGTTTGATCTGCAACTCTAAAATTCTGAGACACTTAGTTGCTAGGAAACCAACAAATCTAATTCATGTGTCTCTTATAATACAAAAATATAACTATGTACTGATTCTCTCAGAAAACCCATGCAATGTATTTTTCAACTTCACCTTTTGTCAGTGATTTGAAGCTTTATTTTCTTTCATTTAGGCCTAAGAGAAGGCACATCACTTATAGAGAGATTGGTAAATATGTTAACAGAGAAAGAGATGGAATATTCTTTTATCAGAATTTTTCACGTCTCTCATTTCTGGAACGAGGAATGTCTGAGCAGCAAGTTATAAGGGCTTGAAATTCACTTCTAATACAGATTCACAAATCTATCTTTAATATTTCATTACCATGAGTGTTGATCACTTCTGGCTCAGGAGATGGCTTTGTAGACAATCCGTCTGGGGTCTTTATGAGAAGCATCACTCACAAACCTCTGCAGAAGGCCTGTGCTCTCATTTCTGCACAACCAGTGAAGCACCTATCTATGTACACCCACCCGACCCTGCAATTACTGCCTTATCTCTATGGCGCATTGCTACAGAACTATCCATTCTACTCCCTTACACTTTTATTCTTTGCCTTGGCAGGCCCACTCAGAAGAATAACTCATATTCCATTAATAACAATTAGCAGGGACATGAGAGGAACCTGACTAATACGTTATTCAAAACGTGGTATTTTGTTCGCGGACAGAGGTAAATGTCAACACCTTGAATTCTGGCAAAGTATTTTCTCACTTTCATCAAAGAAATGTGACTTTATGTAAGAAACATAAAGTGCCCTTTTTATAGGGGGAAGAAAAACTCAACAACATCTAAAATAAAATCAATAGCCTCTATCACCCTGATTTTTCAGCCTTTTTGTGTCTCACAGTTCATAGTTCTTAGATTGTTTCTCATGCACGGGTGTTATAAACAGAAGCAATGTTTTCCTTAATTCAAGGTCGTTTACATTCTTGTTTTAGAGCTCTGGACAGCTGATGGACAGTTGTCCTGACCAATGGGATGGGGAGAGGTGTCAACCTTCTCCCCCAGTCCCTGGCCTTGGCAGAAATACTATAAAATGGAGTCAGATTTTTTTAATAAACAGTTCCTGCCTTCTCACCAAAGTGTGTGTGTCTGTGTCCAACAATGACAATCTTCTCCCCAAATTATCTCATCTCTTCCCAACACATGTGAATAAAAAGCAAATGCAGCGATGAAAAAAAAAAAAAAAAAAAAAGTTAGGACAGCCAGTCTGCTCCCCTCTTCAAGAGATGCCAAAACTCCGGAGCTCACCGCTCTGCGTTTGCTTTTCTTGGGACAGGGCGAGTGCCAGCTGAGCATCCCTCCCGGCCTTGGTGGCAGCAGCCCAGGGACAGCGCCCAGACACCCTGCACGTCCCAGGAGACATCCCTTCTTCCAAAAAATGAGACCCTTTAGCCCGCACAAACGACTTTTCTTCCCCGGTTTTGGAGCCTGGCAGCTGCAGCCTGCTCCTGCTGCCCGAGGGAAGGCTCTCAGGCCCTGGTGGTGTGCCACAAAACAGCTCCTGCAGGTACTCAGCCTCGCTTTGCTCCTCGCCTCCAACAAAATAAATAGGAAATGGCATCCCATAAACCGCATTAAAACGTTTAGATTGCAAATCGCACGCTTCGGCTTAAGAAGGGGCAGATTTATGCTGCCACACAGGCTTTCTTCTGCCCTTCCAGGATTATGATATGTTCTTCAAATCTCGTGGTCCCACCTCCTCTTCCAAACACTTTGGGCTTTGAGGAAGAGAAGAGCTCAGTGTTGGAAGATGAGTGCGGGAAGAAACCCAGCCTGCACAGAATTAAGGGTCGCACAAAGAATTACAAATTTAGATTTTCTCAGTTCTCCGACTCGTGACCTTGCAATAGGGAGCCAGATTTTTAATGTGCAACTGTAGTGAGCACATCTGAGTATGCACTAATGGTATTGTGCACATATCTCAAAAACACGGGCAAATCCATTTCCTCTGTCGAAAATGTTTCTGTTAGGGAATAATTTTGAAAATCCTTTGCCCATCTAAGTAAAGCTAACAGAGGGGTCCCCTGCAAAGACACAACTCTGCCCTGTGTGCACTTTTGAACAGAAAACCTCCGTCCCTGAGGAAGCATCAGTTGCTCCCCCCCAAAAAACACCTTTTCTTCACAGCCTGAGGTCTGCCCCTCACAGTTCTTACCCAAACCCCACCGAAGAAGGCTCTGGAGAGAGGAGCAGAGCAGAGCTGCTCATAAAATGGAGATGGAAAAGATTAAGGGTATTTACATTGAGGAAAAATTACTAAGGTAGGACCCGATGAAAGGAATGTAAAACAGATATTGAACTGGGGGCTTGGAATCGACCTAAGACGAGGGGGGAAAGGCTTTCTTCTCCCTCAGAAATAAATTCTGACTCTCAGAGACACCCTCAGCATCACAAGCAGCACATTCCCCTTGCTGCCCTGCCAGGTGCACAGGAAAACCTATCGGTGTTGGGATTTTCTAGTCCAGCACTAATATATGAAAGAATAAAAGGACAAAACAGCTTCCTCCCCAAAACACAATCAGCATGCATTCACCTTCTTTTCCCTTGCTCCGTGAGCTCTAGGTCTCCAGCACTCTCACCTGGGGGTGCAGTGTCAAAAAAGCCACATCTGGGTCAGAAAATGACCTGCCCAAAGTGCCAGTGTGAGCAGGAGTGACCAAACCCTATCCCTGTCCCTGCCAGGCACCAGCAAGCTTCCCTCTGTCAGGCTTTGCTTTCCGCAGCCCATCACCTTTAAATCCATCCCATGCACGGCTGGGACAAGAAACTTGCAATAAATACATAGAGGCAGCGCTGCTCGACCAACAGAGGAAAGGAGGAATCGGATTTTACAGTCCAGCATTTATTTGTGAAATCATTGCTTTGAAATACAGTGAAGGAATGAAGCAGAATTGAACTTCAAGCACCTGCCATTCAGCCACCTCCATTCTCTAATCATCTGATTATCAATGGATTTCATCAACACTAAATTGGAGAACAGAAATGTCTACGTTTCCAAACCAAAGTGTTATCTAAATTAGCTAAGTCAAAAATGCAACAAAGCACCTGTGGAGGGTGGGAAGAAGCACAGCAAGATCTGCAGGTCACACCAACGCAAAGATTTCCTGGTCCAAGCTAAAATAACCATACCCTCATTGCAAATCAGTTTTGCAGGTTTATTCCAGCTAAAGGCCTTTCCCAAGTGCAAGAGAAAATTAATTATCTTAAAGAATATATATCAATATCAGCGCTTGTTTAAGGAGAAAGCCTTTGCAGCGTCTCCCTTCCTTGGTACTCTCGCACATCTTGATAAATTTCATTCATTTGAAATAACGAGGACTTCCAGCATTACTGTTTTTGAGAGGGGAAAGAGGAAGGGAAGAGAAAAAGGAGCAGAAGATTGAAGCACAAAGATCTTAAATTTGGAGCTCCAAGTCTAAAAGATGGCCTTATCTCCTTCTAAAACAACAGCTCCTCTGGCACTCTTTGGGGACACACAGGACAGGAGAATTAATTTGGAAGCTCTCTTGTATATGTGATACACAAACAAAAAGGGTTTACACATATCTTATACAGGAACACTAGAGTTTATCCACTTTGAAATAATTCTTTAACCCCCCCCAATATTTTAATTTTTACTGATAGCTGTTTTATTCACAGTACAGTGTTTAGTTAAATTAAGCAAAGCAGAGAAAAAAATCAGCTGAAGCTCCAAGGTTTATTGCAACAGAAACAATATATAGTTCACCACACAGAGAATAACTGCTACGAGGTCACGATTAAAGACACATTTCCTTTTCCATGTTGTATAAAATGGAGCATTTTGGTCTATATTTTGCATTTTATACCTGTAGCCATAAAGAAAAGGGTAGCTGTAACCAATGGCACTAAAGAACATGCTTCATACCCCTAGCGCTGTCAATAGCACCAAACAACTAATCTCCTCTCAATAAATGTATCTTTTATAAGAGTGCTTCCTTTTACAATTTCCCGCATAGAAACTGCAAGAAAGGAACACGCAAGATTAGATGAGCGCAACTTGACCTAATATTGAAAAACAGATTACTGCTCTCCTATATTACAGAGGCTATAAAACCATTTATTTCTGTGCGGAGCAGCTCACAAATACCAATTTCTTGCAGCAGAAGCTGGGGAGACAATAAGGCGTCATCCCCTTTAGTCTGAAACAACGCAGGAATGTTAGGTTCTTTTTATTTCCCTCTCTCAAAACGCAGAGGTGACTTACAATCTACTGTGCCTCAGCAATAAATTAGGAAAAAAAAAACCAAGAGAGGTGGCTTGCTACCTGTACACACATACGCTGTTCTATCATAATTAATTATGATAGTTTTATTACAGCCCGTGTAGCAGCTAATCAATAGGCTTTGGTGCTTGCACAGTCAACAGCAGCTCCCGTGTGCTGGCATAATGCTCTTTATAAAATTTGCTGCTCCAGACACAGCATTTCCCACCGACGGCCCAAAGTCAGCAGAGAAAACTGCGTTTACAGTCCGTGCATCACTCCTCACGTTGGTCCAGGTTCAGGCTGGATGCTCCAGAGCACGGGGGAGAACGGCAGAAAAGTGCGAAAAACAGAATATTCCAAACAAACAGAACAAAAGTCACGGGGTGAGTAAGAGCTGGGATTACTGGATACTGGGAGGTGAGAATCACAGTTCTACGGCTTCTGAACCATTTCTTTTTGGAGTTAGCTCTGAAGAGCTACCCCATAGGATCTCAGAAGAAGCAAACCAGAAAATAATCCTGCTTCTCTCCTAAGGACAAGGCTTGGAGCTGTGACCCAAGGGCATCAGGAGAGAGAAAGTTTCCCAAGAGCCTTGGACACATCTCTGTTTTAGCTACTGCAGGCTCACAAGACCTAATTTTTCCTGCTCTAGATTTCAGGACAGATTTCATTAATTCTCCAGTCCTCACTCATCTCAGACAAGTCACTGGGTGAGCGGGTCTCTTCAGAGGACATTGTGGCTGAAGTTCTTCTCATTGCATTCAAATGCTTGACTTGGATTTTCACCTTCTTTAAATCTGGGATATCCCAAATGTGCTGAGAAACTGAAAGGTGACCATGGCCTTTCCTTTGGAGGAGCCACTTTGGTTTTGAGATCACCAAGACTGAATCCTATAAACCTTACAGGGCATTCTAAAACCAAAGTTTTCCAGATAAGTGCCCACACCAAAGCCAACAGCTTCTGTTTCTTGAGTCTTCCTGTTCCTCTGCTTTCATCTCCTTTCCCCAGAAGACACGGTGCTGCTGAGCTAATTATTATCAGAAAGGCTACAAGGCGAAACGCAGTGTGCAGTGTAATATATGTTATATTTATATTTCTATGTGTTTAAATGCAGAGTTCCTATTGTTTTGGAGCTGCTGCCTAGAGACACTTTCCTAGTACGATGGAGGCTACAGAAATGGCAGTGGGAGTGATTTATGCCCAAGACAGATGCATAAGAAATTGTGCTCTGGTTGGTTATGAGGAACACCTTTGGTATTACAGTTTGCATCTTAGGAACAATGACTTTCACAGAGCTTTTCAAACTGTTCAAGGGCTCTGAAAGGAAATTTCCTATCCCTCCTGCTTGCTGGACTCTGGAACCCCTGTAAAACACACAATCATTTTCTTTCCTTTTGTTTCTGCAGGGGAATTCAGATTTTTTTCCCCCTATTTTCTCTTGCTTTTTCACTCATTCACAACTATCTTCCACTTTGACTTTCTCCCCGCTTCTTCCTTAAATATTACAAACAGATAAAAATTTTCTCCTTCAGATGGTATTTTCAATTTCTCACCTTTCATCTTTCTTGCCTACTCCAGCTAATCTTTTAACTCTTTTATTCTATATGCCATTTCATATACTTTTATAGTCTTTCTGGGATGCTTTTCTCACTGTACCCACAATTTCAACACCACTCTGTATTTTTGTGATATTTCTACCTAAAGAAACACCCACAATCTTTTTTCCCCTCTCTCATTTCCTTCACTGCTTGTTTTACCTGGCCATCTTACTGCTGACCTCTCCATTTTCCATTCTCATCCCTTCTAATTGACGGGCTTGCCTCACCCACTACTTTGCAATTAGCCTTTGACTATTTTTTTTTACACAGTCCCTGACAGCTCTTAGCTCTAATCTTGTTTACTCTTCCAGCCTGTTAATTCATAACCCCTCTTGCATTATTCAAAACATTTATCCAAGTGTGAACCTCTCTCAGTTCCAGCACATTTTGCATTTCTGGGTGGATATTCCCACAATATCTGGGATGTAGAAGGAAATTTGTTACATCAGGCAACCACAAGCAACTCATGAAATCCACAAAAACTGGAGATGTGGCCACTGGAAATGAACCAGTGCAGCACAAATATTTGCTGGACCAGGTCACCGATTCCACCAGCCAGGGCAAAACCAAACCCTCCTTTGCCCACCTGCCAAAACACTTTGCCCATGGTCACCGCTCCTTTTTTTGTTTTGCCCTCTACACTGCGGACATCAAGTTTTCCAGACTAGAAATACTCAAAGTTTGTTTCTTAGCAAGACATTTCTGGTCTTCATTAGAATAGGGATGGGAGCTAAATAAATTGATATATATTTTGCCTTACTTTCAGCACCCCTTCAAGCACGAACTGGCCTCCGTTTGAGTAATGAATGACACAGCATGCCTTTTACACACCAGGGAAACTTCCTGTGCTCCGAAGACTTTTTCTGCCCCGCAGAGAATCTGAACAAGACTAAATCTTTCCGACTGACAAGAAAGATTTGACAAGAATTCTCCTCCACTACCCGCAGTGGGCTGTGCCGGTGCTGGGGGAAATTCCACATGGGCTGCCCCAGAACGGGCACAGAAACATGGAATATTTATATTTTACAGCCTCCAATGACTGGGAATAGCTGGAAGAGTGTTTCTGGACTTTGTCTGGATTCACAGCTCAACACCAGGAGTCAGGTTTCTCCAGGTTCATTTCAGAGGAATGCACAGAGCCCAGGGTGTCAGGTGCCTCCTGAAGGGGCTCCTTGCTGAATCACGGTGGCTCATCACACCCCCTCACGCTACTGACTGTAACCCACCCGTGGTAAGGCAGGGGGAAATGCATAATCCATGGCAGGAAAAGCAAATACCACACTTTAGCTTGCCTTGGCATCGACTTCAGCTTCTCTGGAGCCCGGCCCGTGTCAGCCTGGGAGTTACTTTTGCCTCCTCAGTGTCGCTAGCGCGGCGCAGGACTGGCACCATTTCCTTTACAACACCCACCTCCGCAGGTGCTGTGCATGCCCCACTCTAGAAAACAAGGATAACGGGGAAAGCAACCACTCCTGATCCTTCCCAGGGCCAGCAGGATCTGAAAGGGGTCAGGGAGCTCCAGGATCTGTCCTGACTGCCTGCAGGACCGCTCCCGTTTTTATTCTGTGTGCCATTTTCGGTAACACACCCCCAGGTTTCCAACCGGGCATCCTGGGCTGAGTTCAGACCTACACGAGGCTGGCAGAAAATGCAGAGGTACCAGATCCACCCCTGGACCCCTGAGCATGTCCAGCACCACCATCTGTGCTGAGATGTGTCACACGCAGGAGCCTCGGGCTCTGGGCACGGCAGGGATGATGTCCCAGAGCTGCCACAGAGGCATGGACAGCCTAGCATCCAACAGGATTACATCTCCTTGTTAAAGCAAAAGATTCTCAGGGGACGAAATAAAGGCAACAGTGAGAGAAAATGTTTCTTTTCTGCAGCACAGGAACATGGAAATCAGGTACATCTGCTACCTCACTACCTTAAGTCCTGGACCAACATCAAGAAGAAATATTAAGCTTTATTATCTTTTTCATTTTACACTTACTATTTAATCCATTTAATGGGATTTCACCCTGTGATTCCTACAGCTCCGAAGGAGGTCAGAGTAGGTGATCACAGTAATGTCTCCTGGCCTGCAAATCTAGGAAATCACTGGGCCATTATAACCTCTCAAAAATATGCAATTAAGAATTACTTTTAACACCAGCGGCTGCCTGAGATTCAAAAAGCCTCTCTGGCTTATCTGGCTTAGGAAAGTAGAGGAGCAGGAAAAAAAATAAAAATTCAGCTGTTAAAACTTCCATAGTTTCCCAAGACTTTTAACAATGGAGGTAAAAAAGCTTCATATCTGAGATGACAAAATGGTGCCCACCAAGGTCCCCTAAACACCAACCATCATCGACCTTAAAAAACCCCCAAACATTTCAGCTTAAGCTGAAAGGCTTCTCTAAAAACCATCTTGGAAGAAGAATTTTTATGAATGCTAGAAGCAGCAATTGGGCTGAAGGGTTTATTTTCCACTCTTTTCCAGAGGTAACAGAGCACTCCAGCACCATCCTCACGCTCCGACAGCAGCAGCTCCTGCTGACCCCGCCGAGCACTGGGGTTAGACAATAATGACTGGGATTACTTTGGAGGTGAGGCTTTATTTTATATACTCTACCCAACCTTTAGCACGTTGGACAAGGTCAAAGAAGAGGCTGCTCGGAGCAGGGAAGTCTGCGAGTAGCTCACAGCCCTTAAAAGTGGAGAGTGAGCCGTGTCCCAGGGAGCAGGGCAGGGTCAGCACAGCTCTGAGGGGAATTTCTGGCAATTTTGCTGCTGAATTCAGCGAGAAGGGCAAGGCTAAAGCATAAGGAGCACAATTCTCTAAAAGGGAAGGAGCTGCAGAAATGCAGGAAAGAAAAAAAAAGAAAAAAAATGGACCAGTAGAGAACTCTGGAGGTGCAAAGTACTTAGGAGAAAGGCTGAAAATGCAGGTTTTCAGGGGAAATGAAAGGGTCAGAAGATAATGGAAGAACTGTCTGGAAAAAAAAACAGAATTAATTTTTTAGCAATTACTTCTCATCCCTAGTAGAAAAAAAAAAAAAAATGGAGGAAAACCACCTGCACAAAAGCAAACACCAGCCGAGAAAGGAGTTATGCTTTAATAAAAAATGTACTGGCCAAGTTCTGGTTGTGCAAAAGGAAACTGGAACTGCGTACACACAGCTCCTTTTCTTTGGGTCCTTGCATTTCAGAGGGGAGCAGGCAAAGGCCCCAATATTTATCACCAACGTACTTCCAAAGTCCAGGCTCCAGCACCCTCAATTACAGATTGTTTCTACAAACACCAGCTTCACAAATCCCTGGGTTCTCCAGAGGGGCTGAATCGAGCTCAGAAAGCGGCACAGATGAAACAGCTGTACCTGAACCCATCACAGAGCCGTGGAATTTGTGTTGGGAGGAACCTGAAAAACCACCTTGTGACGAGCCCTGGCCATGGGCAGGGACTCCTTCCGCAGGACCACGTTGCTCAGAGCCCCATCCAGCCTGCTCGGTGGCAGATGTTCAGTGTAGACTGAAGAACACGCTATTTTTCTCTATTTTCACACTTTTTTTGCCTTTTTTTTTTCTATTTAAAGGCAAGGGAAAAGCGCCTCACCAGAGGCAGCGCTACCAAAAAGAAAGAAGCTGCACTATTTACCATATGTTCAGATCAGTAATGCATTAAAAGCCATCAAGAAGAAATTACGTGCAGCCCACCTTGTTTTCAATCTTCTGTTTTCTCTTTTTTGCTGTCTTGGTATAAAAGATGGGCCAACTACAGGGTGGAAATGATTTCTGGGGAGACGTGGGTATCACAACCATTAAACGCTGAGGATTCCAAGTGTGTAAGGGATGGGGTTATGCAGGAAATTGCTGCAATGTTAAAACTTCATTGCGATCCATTTGCTGTGAATTGATGCAGCCAAATAGAAAAAGGAGAGTTTATTACAAGTCCCTCCATAAGAACTGCTAATTAGAGCTACCATTAGAATTACACGTCGTGGGGTTTAGGTTTAGTCCTGGGCACTTGCATCTGAGGTAATTCACCAGCTGGGGGAAGAAATTCCCCTTCCCATCATCTCAGAGCCAGCTTTTATACCATTTGAATAATGTCTGTGAGAGATAAATGAAACCCATCCCTTGAAAAACCAAGCTAGACTCGCCTACAAAACAGGTTTTATTTTCTTCTCATAGACTGCTGCTCCTGCACGTGATGTGCAGTGAGAAGGAGGAAACCCCTCCTCTGGAACTCTGTTTTTCCAGACTTCTCCTCCTTTCTCTGGAGGGTTCGCTCACTGCTTTTTGTGGCCTGATGTAACAGAGATGAGTTACCAGGGTGCAAACAGCGCTGGTCTGCTTGCAGCTCCAGTGTCCCAGAGAGCAGCAAACACAGGTTTTATGAGATAAATGAAACGGAAATCCAGCGGCAGTTCTGGATCTCTGGTGACTCCAGCCTCAGCACTGCCAGTGAGAAATCTGAATTTAACTCCGGCAACACTGCCAGGCACTTCACCAAATCACTGCTTTGGGGATTTATTTGCTTAACACATTTTGCTGCCCTCAGTCATGGTGGGATATTTCTTGGAAAATTACAGATATTATGTATTTCAGGTCTTAAAAATAACTTTAGTCTTTGTTTCAACAGGGTGGATCCGATTCTAACTTGCTGTTTGCAGATCTCCTCCTTGAAGGCACCACTAAAAAATGACTGTATAATCAGGCCGCTTAGTTATGATATGACCATTTGTTTACACGGCATGTTTTAATGAATCATTAATATATTCTGTGGGCACTTTATGTAATCTGCCCTTTACTTTGGTATTTCACAATACACCCCAGGCTTAATGGTCCATTAAAAGATGCCCTGTTGAATCTTGCGGCTTAATTGATGCACTTTTGCTGTTTTGAGATTATTTTCAGGAAATATGTTTTTGTTTTCAGCAAGGAAGGGCAGCACTAAATTGGAAATGAGCTCAAAAGGCCATCTATTAAATGGAAACGTGGGTGTTTTCTTTATCATTCTTTCTAATCCTCCCGGTGTTCAAGATTATGGCACATTTAGACTTAAATTACCAGATTGGTTGATCACAGCAGGAAACAGAGTAAGCACATTACTTCTGTTTTGACAGAACAATATAAGATTTTTATACATTTCATTAAACAGAACTACTTAAAGAAAAAAAAAAAGTCTCACTGTGTAGCACCATCTTTTACTCATGAACATCCTGTTGAAAATCCAATTAGTATTTTCAGAAGGAAAAGAAGTCCTGCAGTTAAACTCCATTGTCACAGCAGACATCGTAGAGTATGAAATGAAGTTCCAATATTTAAATTTTTTCCACCATCAACCTTTGCAGTGCCAAAAATTTATCATAAATTATACTTTAAATTAGGCTCTTTTTTTTTTTTCCTCTTATCTGTTTTTCTAATTCATGCAGAGAAAATGGAAGTACATAAATAAGCTTAGTAAGAACCCTGAAAGCGTTAGCCTATCTGCAAAGAGAGGCTGGTCAGGGAAAATGCTGATGAGTGGGCTTTTCCTTCAGAGCAACGTTTCATTCTTAGTCATTCCAATAATACATTGAGACTGTATTTGTCTTTTTCACAGGGAGCAGATAACTGGGAGCACAGCAATTCCTGTCCATTTTTAGCATTTTAACTGATCGGTATGCAAACATTAATGCCAAGCGGATAGGCGGCTCCTCAACACTAAAAGTTGGGGGTAAAAACAATTATTTCTCTGCAAAATGGTGTAAGGAACTCTTTTTTGTTATTATTAATCTGAATGTTCTGCACAACAAGAGCAAATGCTCTGGTTACGTGAGAGACAGCTCAGTCCGTGAATGATGAAACATCAAAGCAAGTGGCAGGAAATTTGGAGGTGGCCAGTTTTACACCCCTTGTGCCCAGGCACAAAGAAATTCTGGTAATTCCAGTAGGGATGGAGTTCCCAAGATCCTGCTGCTGCTGTTTTGCTGTTTGTTGTCACTCACATTTTAGGGAACAGCAGCGAATGTGCTTCACGAAATGTTCAGCGCAGCGCAGAACTTTCTCCCTGGAGAGAAGTGCCTCGTAAAGAGGCACCGTTTGGGTGCCGTGGGATATTAATTCTGCCTCACGCAGGCTACAGGCCCTTAAAATCACACCATCAAATAGTATGCAAATTGCTAAGGCAGAGGCAAAGAAAGATGACACAGACAATGGCAGACACTTGAAACACGGTGGTGTGAGGGCACAAACACTGATTTCTATTTGTTTTAATCACCATTCTAGAATAAAATAGAAATAGACATAGAATAGAATTAGGAATAGGAATAGAGATAGGAATAGAGATAGAATTAGGAATGGAATTAGGAATAGAATGGAATTAGAAATGGAATGGAATTAAGAATAGAATAGAATTAGGAATAGGAATAGACTTAGGAATAGCATTAGGAATAGCATTAGGAATAGAATGGAATTGGGAATGGAATGGGGAAGGGAATGGAATTGGGAAGGGAATGGAATTAAGAATAGAATTAGGAATAGAATAGCATTAGGAATAGAATAGAATTAGGAATGGAATTAGGAATAAAATAGGATTAGGAATGTAATAGAATTAGGAATGGAATAGAATTAGGAATGGAATAGAATTAGGAATGGAATAGAACTAGGAATGGAATAGAATTAAGAATAGAATAGAATAAGGATAGGATAGAATTAGAATAGAATAGAATTAGAATAGGATTAGAATAAAACTAGAATAAAATTAGAATAAAATTAGACTAGATGATGCCCTGCACAGCAGCCCCTGCCCTCAGCCCAGCAGGACACTGCGCCTGCAGCAACCCACCCTGGCCCCTGCTCTGCAAACCTCACTGGCACTCTCTGCTGGGAGCCACGGCCGGGCTCAGCCCCTGCACCACCGCGGGCTTGGCTCCATCCCACCCAGCCTAGCAGAGTGCTTCAGTGGAGAAAATGGGAATTTTTCAGCCCAGAAGCCAGCACCACAGAGGAACAGCATGCATTTCACCTGCTGGGTGTACAGTATGCACTTTTGAGGGTTCACACTGGATTAAAAACAACCAGAAAAAAATTACTCCACTTCGTCAACAGCTCCAGCTAATGGAGTGCGCACAGAATACTAAATTGAAGGCACTAGACCAAAAATATTCTGGTTTCCTCTGTCCTCCTGTTTCTCATTAAAATGCTGGGAAACAAAGAAAGGAAAACATTCTGAGTCTGTGACACAAATTAAAATTATATATACAAAGCCAAAGAGGAAATAACATACACACTGGGCTCTGAAATTATATTCAACAGCCAGATGAGAACTTGATGCAGTGAGAAAAATATACTGCCACGTGAAGCACCTCCTCTCCCCAAGGATAAACCAGGCCTTGAAATTGCTTCTACAGCCAGCATCTATATTCACTAAGGCAGCACCAGAGCAGCTAACTACCTTTTGCAACTGTAAAAGCACAAAGGAATCCACGGCTGCTCCATCCTCATAATTCTCCAAATCGTGTGAGCCACGTGAAACCACTGCAGACCTGGTGCCCTGCCACAGATGATCTGGACTGTGGCACATTACCCAGCTCGATTTTTCCTCCAGTGAAACCCAAATGCCTTCTCCTTCTTCTCCTGCGAGAGAGAGGAACTGACAACTCTCTGCCCAGGCCTGATTTAAAAACATAAATTCAATTTATATTTTTATCCTGGCAACACAAAAAAAAAAAAAAAA
>WBMY01015301.1:36598-50521 GCA_013397315.1 Donacobius atricapilla
GTATCTCTCTGCTCCGGCATATCCTGTCTGAATTAAAATCCTTTCAGAGATATCTACTCATTAGTTTTAGCTTAACATAGCAAGACTGCTCAAATCTTTTTTCCTCTTTCCTCAGTCACTGCCAGCTTGTTACAATCCATAATCTGGGATAACCTGCATCTCCCATCCTTTTCCCTGTCCCCAAATCCAGCTCATGTAAATCCTGAAGGTGCTCTCTACATAACAAATTCGGATGTGGCTTTTCTTATCAGATCACACTGGAAAAGCTCTCTCTGGGCTCCAAACACCTTTTCTCTTTCTTAAAACAACATGGAGTATTTTTCCCGGGGTTTGACAAATGCAATTCTGTCCCTGCTCGCATCCATTTGCAATATTTTTGAAGAGATGATTTTAGTGCTCTGTCCCTCTGACCACATCAGCTGTCGTCTCTGTCATCTTTGGCATCATTTTGTACTCCTTTCATGTTCCATCAAACAAAAAGCATCTCCATTTTCCAAGCTCTCCCTTGCCTGTCCCAGCCTTGTCATCCCTCATCCTGCGCTGGGGAACAGGCGGCCACTTCCACCTTCAGCATCCACTCCCCACAAAAGCACAAAAGCAGCTTCTCCCCCTCTGCATCCCTCACTGCAGGAAACAACTCACTCTGAACGTCTCCAAAGCTCCTCAGAGCCCCTCGGCTCTCTGCACGAAGATCTCCCTGCTGTTACAGCCAGGCAGTGGCCAGCCTTAGGGAGCTGTACACCAGGAATTCACAGAATTCATGGAACCACAGAATCCACGGAATCACTGGGTTGGAAGGGACCTCCAGGATCATCGAGTCCAGCCCAGCCCCAACACCTCAACTAAACCACAGCACCCAGTGCCACATCCAGCCTTTAAACACACCCAGGGATGGTGACTCCACCACCTCCCCGGGCAGAACATTCCGGCACTTTATTATTCTTTCTGTAAAAAACTTTTTCCTGATATCCAACCTGTATTTTCCTTGGTGCAGTTTCAGGCTGTGTCCCCTCGTTCTGTCAGCGCTGCCTGGAGAAAGAGCCCGACCCCAGCCGAGCACAGCCCCCTCTCAGGGAGTTGTGGAGTGTGACAAGGTCACCCCTGAGCCTCCTTTTCTCCAGGAGCTAGCCTGCCATCGGCTGCCGCCACTCTGCTCCTTGTCCCCGTGCCTTCAGCCACCACTTTTGCCTCATCTGTTCAGCACCAGCGCAGAGCAGAGCTCTCCTCCTCCCTGCGTGGTCCCAGGCTGGGCTTTTGGGCACTGGGCAACTGCAAATAACAATGAACAAAACTTCTCCCTGCACTTGGCCGTGCTGCTGCCCACGGAACAGCTCAGTGGGAGCAGCTCCGCTGCTTCTTGAGCACAGTGTGGACACCTGGGCGTGCCAGGAGCTTTCCAGGGCAGTCCAGGCTCCTGGGGAGTGCTAAGAGCTCCGAGGATTTTCAGATCATCGAGTATTGACAGATAAAAGCTTTAATATTGGAGAAATATGAAACACTGCAGGTCTTGCTCTTCTTTTAATAAAGACATATACCACAAGCTTTCGTTTTGTATCATGAGGGTTTTGTTTCCAACGATCAGAAATCTGCCAAAAGGCATTTCTCTGCCCAAGCAATAATTTCCAGGGCTGCAGACTTTCTTCTGCAGTTGAAGGTCTTTATGTCTTGCAGAATCAGTTCTGCAGAGGTCTCAATTTCCCATCCCTGGCAAGTGAGAGATGCTCAGGTATCTTGTTATATGCACTTAATACAGATAAGATGGAATTTGATTTAAAAAATAGATACAGCTATAGTAATGCTAATCTGGGTTATCAATTCAATAAATAAAATCAAACATCAAAAACCAGAAAGCAGGTTCTTGAAATGAAGACTAAGACACATGCCTGGGGACTGGCAAAGGGACCATTAGGATACAGACTTCAGTGTGCTGGCACCCCAAGAGCAGAGGCAAAAAGAAAAGAGGAGTTTGGATAGCCTAGGAAAAGCAGAAAGAGAGAGAAAGGGAAATGCCATTAGAAAAGTGCAAGAAAGTTACAGATATCGAAAAGGAAAACCCTTGGAGCACTTCAACTTTTCCTTCCTAAGAGAAGACAAAATGAACCAGGACCTTGGTTCATAAATCTGTGTTAAAACCCCTTGACCTAATATGCTGAGCTTTGATCTACTCACACCAACCTCCATCCTCAACTAATCATCGAGCTGGGTGGCAGCAGGACAGGCACATCTTTCCAAAACCTATTGGACAGTGACTAATTTTAAAGATTGGTTTGCAGTTTGTAATGACACGGTTCTTGTGTATGCTCTGTATAAATCAGTACAGCCTCACACGCCACGCTGAGCAAATCAATAAATCACTTACCACCAACACTTGCAGACCCTTTGTTATCAAGTGCCCTTTGAAACACTTCCTGCCCCTTTCACATAATATTTCCCATCTCCAGTTGTTACCAGAAAAGGTGTTTTATCATTTGTCTGTCTCATTGGAGACGTTTTATGCTTAACTGCTTAGTTGCTCAAAGATTGGGCAGACTCTCACGAATGTTTTTTCCTTCTCCTCAATACCCTTGAAAATTCTAGTAAAATCTACACAAACAATGACAAATGGAAGTGGAACCCCATAACTACACGAAGTCTAAGACCAGCAACAAAACATTATGGGATTTGCCCATTAAATCAAAAGAAACAAATCTTCTAATTTTCAATAGAATTTGCTTATGACCAAAGAACATGTGGAGAATTATTCATCTTACTCATCTGGTGAATTACTTCGAAAAACAAAGGATTTACTTATGGTGAATTGGTGAAAAAGTACATTCGATCAAATAAATTACCAACTACAAATTTTATTTTAATTAGTCAAGCACCTACAGGGGGATTTATGTACATTAGAATGCAAAAGGATTTAGAGATAGTCATGTAACTGTTTGTCTTCATAAACAAAAACAAAGCCCTTCGAGAAAGAGGGTAAACAATTTCAGATACCTGAATAGGATAGAAATGAGTTATATTACTTCAATAGCCCAGCCATTCTATAAAATTTTCCTTATAGAAAACACCTTTAATGCTGCAACAACCAGCTCCCGATGTCTGCTGGGGAAGGAGCAGAGGGACCTGGGGAAATGAGTTTCCTTTGGATATTCCCTTTATCAGTTTTTCCATGAGCTCAGTTCCGCACCGTGCTTCTGCTCAGCCTGGGCTCACAAAGGCCAGGTGGAGCTCAGCACAGCTGGGGCACCAGAAAAAGGACACCTGGGCCTGCCTGGCGCAAATAATGCCAGATATTTTACCCGAAAACACGAGGAACAGAAATACCGAAACACGTGATTAAAATAATATAATAANTAGTGCAATTCCTAGCTCTCCCACCACCTATCTCAAAGGAGAGTGTGTTTGAAGAGCAACATCAGAGGATCTTTCCAGTCTGCTCTTTTCCATGCAGCCACTAAAGAGCATCCCATGGAGCTGTGCACTCCAAATTTCACACGTCATTAGCAGAGGGAAGGGATTTCCATCACACTCGGCAGCAAGGACCGGGTGATGGATTTTGTTACAAACTTTAAATTTTTAGCAGAAGCCCGAGCAACAAATCTGAGCTGAATTTTCTGCCAGGAGAAGGCACGCTGTGTACAGGTTGCAGGCATGAGAGGCTGACTTTCCACAGACCTCCCTTGGTGCTTGTACTGGTTAGGAACTTGGCACAAAGGCATGAAATATTTTAAATATTCATAGATTTGACCTAATGTTTCAGGAAAAGCAATAGCCATCTCCTCCTTTGCTCTCCCTCCTGGGCATGACCCTGTTTATGATGACTCCATGGGCGGGAGAGAGTTGAGAGATCTGCCACAGAGCAGCCTGATGCACAGATCTTGAGAAGTTTCAGGTAGTTTTGTGTACTGTAAGGTCAGAAGAAGTCTCTCATGAGGGGATAGTGGATAAATCTTATCAAAATGCTGGGTTTTGGGGACAGTTATCCCAGCAAAGTGGCTCACTAAGCCTTAGCAGGCTCTCCCTGCCGTGGCGCACCATTGCTGACCTCAACCCAGCAAACAACGAAAGATCTCCCAAGTGCTGGGAACAGCACAGAGACACACAAAAATGCCACACTCCAAAGCGCTTTGCGGATCTCTGCAGACTGGAGAAAAAGTCTGGCTGACATTGCCTGGAGACCAAGGGAAATAATCACATTTTCCCTGTAACTCTGGATGTGTGGTGGTCACAGCAGGACACGGAATGGATTGACTCCACAGAGCTGTCAGCAGAGAAAGAAGCTTTATTTACAATCCCAGCAGTTTCTTGTAGAACACGCTGTGTAAAAAGGTCTGTTATTGCTCCATGGCACTGACACTGCTCTCCATGGGTTCAGGAATAGGAAACAACCCCTGGGACAGTTGTTCTGGCAAAGGGAACACTGTTTGCTGAGCCTGTGCTGAGAAACGCAGAGAGATGGTTTGAAAAGAGAAACTGTTGGCAGCTTTCCCTTGGGAAAGGAGCCGGCAATGGTCAGCGAGCTGAAATTCAGGCTCAGAAATGTCGAGCCCACATTTGGTCACTGCCACAACAGAACAGAGAAGCGCATTCCCCCACATATGATCCAAACCTCCTGCTCTGGAACACTGCTCCTCTTTAAAAGTACACTTCAGCGGTACTCACAAACTTTTTTCCCTCCCCTGCCGGGTAGGCTAGAAGCTAGTGAAATACTTTCATTCATTTGCAGACCCAAGAGCTCCTGCTCCAAGCAGAAGGTTAGAATCTCTGTCCTGCACCAATTAGCAATGAAATACTGTATAAAACATGTAAAAGAAAAAAAAAACCACTCATCTTTCCAGGCTGCCCAGCAATCGTAAGGGGTCTGTGGGTTTTTCCATTTCTTGTCTGTTAGCTGTTTAAATGCTCACGTGACCCCCAAGGCTGCCAGCATCCCGCTGTTGAAATCCCTGTGGGAGTTGGAGTCATCCCATGGCACACCCTGCCTTTTCCCCTCCCTGCCGAATGAGGGTAAGTGCTTCATGACTGCTCCTGTCTTCACTGCCTGACTGACAATTAAAAGAGGGGTCTGTAATTGACTTACATTGGATTACTCTCTGCAAAGACAAACAGAGCCTCGATAACAGGTGGAAAGAAGGAGTTTATTCAGCTGTCTACCAGCTTCAGGAGTAAAAGCCCTTCACACTTGGACGCAATTTGTCACACACACACGAACGCACACACTTTGATCAGAAGGCATGAACTAAAACTCTCTTTTATTTGAAAGTCTGACTCCCATATATAGTTATCTCTAAAAATGCAGGGACTGGGTGAGAAGGTTGACACTCCTCCCCATCCCATTGGTCAGGACAACTGTCCATCAGCTGTCTGTATCTCTAAAACAAAGAATGTAAACTATCTTGAAGCTACAATAACATTGGCCGGTGTTTACAGACCAGAGCGTGAGAAAGAACCCAAAACATGAAACTGTGAAACAGAAAAGGCTGAAAAAATCAGGGGACAACACTTCATGTGGGAGAGCAGGGGAACTGCGCTGCGTGCCTGCAGCAATTCAGTGCTCAGCGTCTGCAAAACTTCTGAGATTCGTATTAAAGGATAAAATGCGAGCCACATAAATTCAGAGCCTAAGAGATGGGGGCGATTTATTGCCAGATAATCCGTTCTTGCTCAGAGGAAGGGAGGGCAGCGAGGGGAGCCCTGGCTTTGCACGTCCCACGGCAGCTGAGCGCTGAGGAAGCGGCAGCACCAGGGGTGCCCGGAGTTTCACCTGCTCAGGACTGACCCTGCGGTGCTCACTCCCACAGCTCCTGACCCCAAAGCTGCTGCTGACCCCCCCAAATCCCTGCTGAGTGGCGCAGGGGTCCGTGGGAGGGGCAGGCCTGCATCCCGACCTTTACATTCACAATAAATACATCCTTCTAATTAACAAGAAGCTGCCATTTGCCTGCCTTTGCCCACTACAGGCGCTGCCTAGCAGTCACAAAAAACGTGTTAATTCGGGCCCAGCAATTCCCTTTCTAGCAGTGCCTGAATTGTCCTCTGTGCAGCATCCCGAGCAGGGAGCACTGACCCAGAGTAAGCAAACACTGATATCACAACCAATTCCTACCCTGAGCGCTCTCGGACACCAGATTTGACTGTCAGCTGTGTGGTGACAGCAGCCACAGCCCTGAAACAGCAGCAAAAACATGCCAGGCCTTGCAGTGAGGCAGAACGGGCTCGCATGTACAGCTGCCACCTTTGCCAGTTTTATCCCTGGATGAGCGATGCAAACAATGCAGTCGTAGAATATTCTTTTGGTAACTCTTTCAGCATTCACAGGGTGCTCGTGCAGTCTAAAAACAATTTAGACCGAGCAAAAACTAGGGCTGCTTTTCTGATTCTGATACTGAATTCTCTTCCTCTCTGCTATTCCCTCCATGAATACACAGTGAGTCAATCTGGTATTTCTTGTTGCTTGAATAGGGTCTTTGATTTTTGAATTATTTTGAGATTAACTGAATTTGAAGTGTGTGCTGCATGCAATGCCTTGCTGACACAAAAAGATGAGCTTTGCTATTGACAGAGAACTGTTGCAAAGCCACATTTTTCATTACTTGTCTGTGTTGCTGAACTTGTGTTCCTGTCAGACTGCTGCCTGCCAAGACAGCAGGGGCCACCGGGTTGCAAAGTTCAATTTCCAATGTTCTCTCCTGAACTTCAGGGAGGAACAAAGCAGTCTTTTCCAGCGTGATAAAATAAAACCAGATCTCTCTTGTAAACAGGGAAAGAGAGTGGGCATTAAATGAGGCCGAGTGAAAGCTGTAAAATGCCAGGAGTGCATCACGCTCAACCTGAAAAACGCGTTTTGGTCAGTATGACCCGCTATAGCACCACAAAAATTTACTGCAGTTTCTACAGGCTGCCCCTGTGGTGCTCTGAGCCCTGAGGAGCTGGCTGGCCACCTGAGACCTGCCAGGGCTGGAAAATGACCCAGGCACGGGACACAAGCACTCATTTCCAGTGTTCATTTCTGTGCAAGTCGCTGCTGGTGTCAGAATTGCCTCTAAAAAAAATTACATGCCAAGACTAAGAAGCTGCCAAGCTGAGAGCAGGAGAAGAGAGAAGAGTCTCATCAGATATTCCCCCCAAACCCAGACACAGCCTTGACGGGATTTTCACCCCATCAATCCCCTAATTCAGGGTTTTCTGTCTCTCAGAGTCCCGTGCCAGGGTTTAAAAGATGAGCTGGAACCTGTGGCTCGGGCTCCAAAGGTGTTTATTCTATTNCCTCCAGGAGGATTTGCCCTTGGGAAGAGGACAGGGAGGGGAGCCCTGGATCAGGCGCTTTTCTGCAGCACCCTAAGCAGACGTTGGGAACAACACTAACAACATTCCTTATGGGTTTGCTTGTCTTCTTTTCTTCTGTTAGAGCTGGGATTAAATGCTCAAGAGACTCAGTTTGTCTTTGGACTCAGATGTTTATTAATTCTTATTTATAGCACAGTCTCACAAGATGTTTGTCCTAGCTAACGAAGTGAACAATGGCTCTGTCTCTTTTTCCAAGGTCTTTTAAGCACAAACTGTCCAGTTATGAAATGACACCTAAATTGTTTTTACTTTTAACCCAATAACCAACTGCCTGTTAGCGAAGAAAGCCTAAAATTCTCAGTGCCCAGGGTTCCAACAATTCCTTGAAATCACCTCCGTTTTTCTCCACTGCTCTTCCCAGCAGCTACTAAAGGACCCTGCTGCCCACAGCCACTGCTGCTGGACCTCAGGCTGCCACCAAACCAGGTCAGAGGAAGGGACTCCAGCCTGTGTCCCAGCAGAATTCAGGTACAGAACCCAGAGGACCCCAAAAGTGACCTGGACAGGCACCAGCAGTGCATTTCCCACTCACCCTGAGCTGCAGGAGCTCCAGGATGTGCTGCAGAGTCCCCAAAATGACCTGGACAGGCACCAGCAGTGCATTTCCCACTCACCCTGAGCTGCAGGAGCCCCAAGATGTGCTGCAAGGGCCCCAAAAATGACCTGGACAGGCACCAGCAGTGCATTCCCCACTCACCCTGAGCTGCAGGAGCTCCAAGATGTGCTACAAGAGCCTGAAAAGTGACCTGGACTGGCACCAGGAGTGCATTTCCCACTGAGCCTGAGCTGCAGGAGCTCCAAGATGTGCTACAAGAGCCTGAAAAGTGACCTGGACTGGCACCAGGAGTGCATTTCCCACTGAGCCTGAGCTGCAGGAGCTCCAGGATGTGCTGCAGGGGAGAGCGTGGCTCAGGGCTGCAGTTCCAGGGTAGGAAGTAAATCTGCAGAAGGCTTGGGAGTGTCACATTCCTGGGAAGTGCGAATTAGGGGAAATGTGCTGTGACAGCCCACAGACGCAGGAAGCAGTGGGGAAAAGCAGCTTTTTGTTCCCCTCTGTTTGTTCTTGCCTTCCATTCCTTTTGTCTGGCCAGAAGTATTTTGTGCACAGGGAATGCATTTGTGCTTTCCCTGCTGCTTTTTGCAGCACTTTACAGCATCTCCCCTCCTTGGCCTTTGTTCTCTTGCTGGCCTCAGGAACTCCTCTCACATTTCTTCTCTCCTGCCTGCTCTCTTTCAATTTCTCATTTCCCTCTCCCTCCTTCATCCCCCACTTCTTCCTTTCAGCTCCAATTCCCGGTACTCGGGTTGAAAGTACCTCAAGCTATCAAGATTAATTTTCCTTTCCTGTTTAGACCTGATCAGCAGGTGTGCCAGGTGCTTTTGAAAGGCAGGAAAAGAGCTCCCGTCCCATAGAGAATTGCCCTGCCCATTTCCAGAAAATCTATGGTGCTACAGTAAAAGCAGCATTACTGCTATCACATTTCACTGCCTCCTCTGATGACTGCTTTAATTGAAATAAATTATGAATCCCACATGTGCCACACGAACAGAAAGCAATAAAACACAATAGTTATGAATAAAGATAGCAATTATCTTATTAAATCAGACAGTAATGTTATTCTATCAGAGGACTCTTCATCTCACATTATAATCAATACGATGATGAGTGTAAAGAAAAGGCTCTTGCCATCACTATGACTTGGTCTCATGGATTTGAAAAAATAATGAAAGATTTTCTGTAGAGAGTAAAATTTGCCAGAGTTGTGACCGAGATTTTTGAAACAATCTATTTGGCTTTTGAGGTAGAAAGTCTTGGATATGAAGCCAGATTTTGACATCATCGACAAAGTACCAACCTGCTGTAATTATACTGATATCAGTATTGTTATCCAGGATTGATACCAGCACGACTGGGAGCAAGATCTCAATTTTTAAAAGCTTTTGTTTCGAAAGGCTGAAAGAACTTAATAAGACACTCAGGTATTTCCACAGTTCTGCTTCTGTAAGTGATAATTTTCTAGAGGTGTAGCACACAAGCTTGATTAAAAGAGAGTGAACTAAAATTTATGTCTATTTCTGGAACAGCTATTTTAATCATTAAAGGCAAAAATTACCCGCAAGGAAATGTGCCAAGGTAATGCCACCGCAGCCTCGGGCAGAACCGAGGCTCTCTTGGAAAACTTCTGCTCCACCTGGCGTGCAAGCACTGCCCCACTCCCCTTGCTCTCTCTGCCTTCTTCCAGTTTGCAAACAGCTCAGACAGCAAACGGGTCCACATTTAACATTTTTGCCTCGTTTTCATTCTCCTCTTTGAAATCAAGGGCATTTTAGATAACGAGATTCATGAATGTTCCCTGCTAGAAATTCAGCGCCGGTGTTTTGACCCCGGACAGAACCCAGGATGCAGCTGGACACGGATTTAATAACAGCAGAGCTCTGAAAAAATTTTCCCAGCAACTTTGCAAACCCTGGAAAAGTCCCTGACCTCGTGCTCCATTACTTTCAAGTAACAAGCTCAGCCAAAGTTCTCTGACATCTCTTGGAGTTTGCAATTCTTTCAAATAACCTTTCTCTAAGTTCTGCGTGAACCTACCCAGATTTACAGCTTTAGAATTAAATCGCTCAAACCTCAATAGGCTCAGTGTAAAAATGAGGTGAAACCACAATGGTGTTGGCTTCCACTTGCAATTTCAGGCTTGCTTTGAACTCAATGCACAAAGCAAAATGCACTTTAAGCCCAAGCAAGCAGCCTTTTGAAATCCTGCTCTCCTGGAGGCGTGGTAGACAAGGCACCTCTGCGTTTTTCTGGGAGCTTTCTTCTGTGATGAAGGGTCAAAAGGGGGGGAAACACATTCCTGCCCTCCTGACTAATAATTTCCATGGCCCAGTTTCAAACGTGTGTCCATGTCCCTTCGTTAGTTTTCTCAGCCAAGCTCAAAGTTTCGCGTTTCAGAAAATTTCACTTTCTACAGCCTGATGTCAAAAATAAGTTATCGTGAAAGTCTTGAAAGCAGCACTCATTTCCTCCACTCCTGATATCTGTTTCCTCCTCCTTTTTTAACAGCCTACAATATATCATAAATCCAAGGAAGAGACTGGTCATGTCATTCATATGCCCATTAAACGCTCCAGCATTCAAAAATTCAATACACCTCTCAGCAGATGCCGACAAGCAGGGTTTAACCTACAGGTTCCAACACTTCCTCCCTTTTGCAGACACACACAAAATTGAAATCTTTCTGCTGATTTTTTTCCACTTCCCCAAAAACTCCGAATTTAGCATGTATTGATCTAACCTGTCACTGATGACTTACTGGCCTTGATATTTTAACCTAACCAAATCCTTTTCTCCCTCCCCCTCTCTCTCAAAAAAATATAAAGGGGAGCCCAGATCAAAATTAAGGGGAACAGGAGGATATTTCCTTTTGTCTTTCTAGCTTTGCCATTATTTTCAGAGTTTTGTATCCTGGGGCATTCTCCAGATCAGCTCACAGTCCAGAATGCACAGACCAAAAGTTCAAACAGCAGCTCTTAACACACGTAGCTTGTGATGCATAAAACCACCCGACTGCTCCAGGAAGGCAGTGAAGACACCTTTGTTTTCCACACACACAAAGCAGCAGGTGCCAATCTTCAGGGATCTCTTCAGAGACTCTGCTGATGCACGTGGAAGAATTTGGCACCTGAGGATTCATTTAAGAACAAGGATGGTAACCCTCTTGTACCAAATCTGGGTTCTTTAAACCTAACTAAATCCATTTCTTCAAATACTGGCACATTTCTGTGGCTTCTACGTAAGAGCGTTCAGTTTGTGAGTGTTTGCTTGTAGCCGTTTCACTTTTGCTTTAACTATAATTTAGAAATGCAACCTGGGAATGGGAAATGAGGTGGCACTTCTACCCTGGCTCACAAAAATCACTATCAACAAGTATTTAGTCAATGATAAAGAATCAGTACTTAACTCATGGTTCCATTTGTACAGGAAGCAGAAGAGAATTCACCTCCCTCTTCCAAAGCTATATTGAGTTTGCAGTGTTGAGATTACCCAAGGGCAAAGTAATTCATTATCAAAGTCTATAGATGTGACTTGAAAACAAAAACATAAACCCTGATCTAATTCCCTTAAATCAGTTACGTGATTCCCACTGACATCAACAGCTCAAGATGGGGATCATAGAGCAAATATATTTTTAAAAAGTCACACTTTAGACATAGAGAACGAAACTGCTTAAAACAGACTCCATGCAAAATTAAACTCTACCCAGTCACTTATTTTAGACTCCATAGATTGCCTTGAAGCAAGTTAACCAAGATGGTTCAATAATCCAGCATGACACGAGGTCAAGAACAAGATTCTGGTCAGAAATAGAAGTCCCCAGAACATGATCATGCATCTGCCAGGAATAGTTCCTGGTTCTAACATAGCCATCCTTTCCCCAGGCATTCTAATTGTTTCGTTTTGGCAAAAATACATTTTTCAAACTAACTTCTGCTGAACCTTGCCTCCTCCAACATCTTCATAATTCTCATCATCACTGTCCAAATAACGCAGATTATAAAAATGGGGAGGGGGAATGGGAAAAGCAAACTTTCCATCCAACATCTGTCCCAGGGTATGCGCTGCGTGTTTACCATGCGTGCAATTTCCCACCAGCAGTCTTTTCAACAGGGGGATTTCCCTGCAGGCTGTGACTTCTGGGGGCTTCCTGCCAGCACAGCTGCACCTTCCCAAATCCTGCCAGCACTGCCGCACCTTCCCAAATCCTGCCAGCACTGCCTGCGCCTTCCCAAATCCTGCCAGCACTGCCGCACCTCACCAAATCCTGTCAGCGCAGCCGCACCTTCCCAAATCCTGTCAGCGCAGCTGCACCTTCCCAAATCCTGCCAGCACTGCCTGCACCTTCCCAAATCCCACCAGTACAGCTGCACCTTCCCAAATCCTGCCGGCACAGCCGCACATCCCCGAATCCTGCCAGCGCAGCTGCACCTTCCCGAATCCCCTTGCTACCCAAGGCGTAGCTTCCTGCAAGCACTGCTGCACCTTCCCAAATCCTGTCAGCACAGCTGCACCTTCCCAAATCCTGCCGGCACAGCCGCACATCCCCGAATCCTGCCAGCGCAGCTGCACCTTCCCGAATCCCCTTGCTACCCAAGGCGTGCTCCTGTGGCCTCCCCGGGTCAGGGGGCAGCCTTGGCAGCCTGAAGGTGTGCAGGCCTGAAGTTGGCTCAGCCAGCAGGCAGTGCCCCCCCAGGCAATCAGAATTGGTCCCTGGAGCAGGCACAGGGTGACAGCGGCATGGTCACCAACATTCCCGATGGGCAAGGCTCGGATCTGCGCAGCAGCGCGAGGTCAGAGCCTGGGAGAGGAAGGGAGTCTGCAGCTCTGTGCCCATTAGTGCAGCCTCCTCTTCTGATTTTTAGTGTCAGATAAGCAAGGAGGTGTTCACAGCCAGAGGAGGCACTTGATACCAATTCCCAGGATGTTTTATAGACCGCACAATAGGTGCTGACACTGGCCACAAGAACTTAGCAGAATCCAGGAGCATTTTGCTTACTGAGATGGTCACTTAACCTAGCACTAATTCTTCATCGGGTGACAAAAAAAAAAACCACCCAGAACTCTTGGTTCTGCTTCTGGAGCACTGGAGCTCTGCTGTGCCAGGGGAGACAAGGGTCTGATCTAGTTCCTGCCAATATACCTGTGGGGAAGGCAGGCCTGGTGCACTTTTGACTTCTGCAAGTCTGTGAATTTGAGCAAGCTTTGGGAGCTGCTGGCTCTCAGTGAGATCTGCCCCAGACAAAACACAAAACTTAGAGATGATTTACCCCAGCCAGAGAAGCGGAAAGTGTAGAACAGTTCACTGGGCATTAATGATGATAAGTAGTCCAACATGGGTTTTTTTATAGATTCAAGATTTTAAATGAAAGAAAAGCAAAGTGCTATGCAAATGGGGGTGGAGAGATCAGGCAAAGGGTGCAGGAAGGTGCTGTCATGACAGTCCCTCCACAGGTGAACAGCAGCAGCTGCTAATAGGAGCTGTCAGGGGACAGAAACTGTAAGAGAGCAGCATCAAAGCTGAGGAGGAAGCAAAAAAAAACCCAGAGAATAAGGGAAAGCACAGGTAAATAGTGGTACTAAAGTGCCATCTACACTTATAACCAAGGACAGCACTTAAAGTTAACAAATGCATTAACATTCTCAGGAGATAAGCTCGTACACTCATAGAATTAGAGCATTTTAACGTGTCTTGAGTAGCCTGTTAAAGGAGGACAGGTAGTGCTCCATAAATTAAATCAAATACATTATGTGATCACATTTATTTTTATCTGAGCCTACACCTCTTGAATATTTTATCGCCTAAAAAAAAAAGAAAGAATATAGACGTGCCCTGCAAACCCATCAATTCGTCAAGTTTAGATTTCGAAATGCATATAAAATTTACACCCACTGAGCATATTTTTATACCCACATAAAAAGTCATTCTGGCAATGTTTTGCCAATATGTCATCTATAAAGTTTTGGTTAGATTATATATATATATGTATTTATATATATATATATGTATTTTATATATATATATGTATTTT
>WBMY01015301.1:50553-102831 GCA_013397315.1 Donacobius atricapilla
GAGCATATTTTTATACCCACATAAAAAGTCATTCTGGCAATGTTTTGCCAATATGTCATCTATACAGTTTTGGTGAGATTATATATATATATATGTATTTATAGATATATATTTATATATATATATATGTATTTTTTTAATATAGGGGCTAATGTTGCCTCTCTGTTGAAGTTTGCTTCTTAGTCATATGAGGCACACCCCAAGCATCCCTCTGCTCATACCTGAGATATTACATCTCCCATCTGAAGACAAGGAGGGACCACGAGTTCACTAATCCGGATTTCAATCCTTACAGCCGCGTCCACTGCAGCTGAGCTCTGGGCAGGCAAACCTCGGGCTCTGTGTGGCCCAGGGGGCAGCGAGGACGTGGCCACCTGCCTGCTGCACGTCCCAGCCCGGGCACACAGAGGCTGGGCGCAGATTTCACTGCCCGGGTTACCTGTTCCTACCCAACAGACGGCAGCTGAAGCCTCCGGCAGCCGCAGCAGCCCAGCTGTGCCTCCTTCTCAGGGCAGGTTTAAAGCTGGGTGGCTCCAGGCTCTGCAGCTTCACTGCAGGAACCACAGAATTCACAGAATCACTGGGTTGGAAGAGACCTCCGAGATCACCGAGTCCAGCCCAGCCCCAACCCCTCAACTAAACCACAGCACCCAGTGCCACGTCCAGCCTTTAAACACACCCAGGGATGGTGACTCCACCACCTCCCCGGGCAGAACATTCCGGCACTTTATTATTCTTTCTGTAAAAACCTTTTTTCTGAAATCCAACCTAAATTTCCCTTAGCGCAGCTTGAGACTCCTCTTGTTCTGTCAGCGCTGCCTGGAGAAGGAGCCCGACCCCAGCTGAGCACAGGCGCCTCTCAGGGAGTTGTGGAGAGTCATGAGATCACCCCTGAGTCTCCTTTTCTCCAGGCTGAACACCCCCAGCTCCTTCAGCCACTCCTGACTTGTGTTCCAAGCCCTCACCAGCCTCATGCCCTTCTCTGGACGTGCTCAAGCCCTCGCTGGAGGAAGATGCCATCTGCCCTCCTGGCTGCCTGGCGCTGCAGATGCTCCTTTCCCCTCCCGCACACCTCTCAGGAGGATTCTGCCGTGCTGTGAGAGAGCAGAAAACTGCCAGGCAACATTGACTGGATGCTGTGTCTGCACCCAGAGAAACTGTCACAGCAGCTGCTGACACCTTCTCATGGATCCCTGCAGAGCAGCCTCAAATCTCTCGCTGGGCATAAAGCACAGCATCGTCCCCGCAAAACAAAAATCCACAAACACAGCCACGTGTAATGCTCAGCAGATAAAAGATGGAGGAGGCAGGTGCTCCTGATGGCACCTTGCAGGGTGTGGAAAGGCTTAACACGATAAACTAAAGATGGCCTGCTTGAATGTAAGGTACAGAAAAATACCTTTTGCAATTATTCTGGCTTTTATAGTCATAGAAAACAATAACACAGACGTCCACTTTCTTCTGCAGGTCAGCGCCTCTCACATCCTGCTTGGCTCTTTTCATTCCCTCGCAGGCTCCATTTGATTAGTGAGAGACACCTTACAAAAAACAATTTCAAAGGCTCTACAGTGCCACACTCATTTTTCCAAGTGCTGCTTTTAATGCATTCGGCACACTCTGTGGTGTCCTAGGTTTTGTATTAAATAACCATAGAAAGTCACTGTGATACTGCCTCAATGATGAACTAACACGGATCTGATTATATGATCCAGGAACAAAAAACAGCTTTTATGCTTCCTCTGGGCCACGGCTCCATGCTCTGCTTGCCTTGGCTGTTGTGTGCTTTGCACTCCTGCCTGCTTACTGCCACCAAGACAGCAATTTCACAGGCTCTGCGTGGCAGGTAACTTGGCAACCCCGCCAGGCAGTGAAAATTACCTTCATGTTACAATTTGCCTCGAGCTGGACAGATGCAGATGAATTTAGGGCTCGATTTTGAGCCGTGTCCATGCATCTCCATTGACATGGAGAGCCATTTATCAGCTCCCACAGAGGCCGCCGAATTCCCGTTGCATTGCAGGGACTAATTGCCGTCCTTTAAGCACCTAAACCCCTGTTTTATCTCCTTCTCTTGTAGTTAAGATGACACTTGACACACAAGAAAGGAAAACCTGTCTTTGTCTGCAGCCTAAGCTACCACATGAGGTAATACATGGGAAAAAGTCACAAAGAGAGAGAATATAAAATCCTTTCCTCTTCAATTCCCTGTAACTGGTCACGATGTCATATTCATCTTTGGCAGAAGTAAAAGCAGGACTGTGTCGCCCTGATTTTTCGGCCTTCTTGTGTCTCACAGTTTCATCGTTTTTGAGTTGTTTCTCACACACGGGTGTTATAAACAGAAGCAATGTTTTCCTTAATTCAAGGTAGTTTTCATTCTTTGTTTTAGAGCCATGGACAGCTGATGGACAGTTGTCCTGACCAACGGGATGGGGAGAGGTGTCAGCCTTCTCCCCCAGTCCCTGGCCTTTGTAGAAATACTATAAAATGGAGTCAGATCTTTTAATAAACAAAGTGTATATATGTATTAGGCAATTAAATGTTCAATTGCAATCAGATTTGTGTGCTTAAAGTGACAAAACAGTCTTGAAGCCTAATTTTAACTGGCCTCTAAGGGTGCGCTATGAATCCAAACTTTGATTCTTGAAAAGGGCACTTCTAGCCTAAAGTTGGACATATTTAATAGCCAGCTTCAAGAAGAAATAATTCTGTCCCCTCCCCTGAGCACTCCCTGATCCCACAGAGGCTGTGTTTGAGAAGTTGAATTACCAGGAGGCAATTCACTGTTTTTTCCCCCTTCCCTTCTCCAAGACTCCTTATTCTTCCACAGCTGAGTTCCAGGTTCCAGACTGACTCCTGGAAGAGCAAGGAAACCCGCGGGGAAGAGCAAGACAACCGACCATTACAGCAAATTAGGCTCATTGCCAAAGTGAATGACAAAAAAAATCAAGGGCAAAACTACTTTAAATTAGAACAAAATCAGGCCCAGCGCAGATCCACTGCACCGAGAGCAGCCTGAGAGACAAGAACACCTGCAGCACATTTCTACCAACGCTGCTTTCACGGCATGTTTCTACGGCCTCTTCCCAGCGTGAAGCTCACCTGCTCTCCCTGTATAACTTTGGAGGCTGTTACAGAGGCTCCAGTGTATAAATAATAATTAACTTCTGAAAGCAGAGCCTTACAAATGGCATTGTTTGATTTGCAATACATTTCACTCGGTTTTTTTTCATCCCGCGCGGAGAATTCTTGAGGAGAACGCTGACAAACAAGCAGCATAAGGTCTGCGTATTATTAAAATTTAAAACACATGCTGCACACACAGAATGTCAAAAGAATATGTTAATCAAGAACAAGCGAGCCAGCTTGATCAGCTCTTCTCTGCCATGGTGCAAGGCTGGGGAAGTTGCCAACAGAAGAGTTACTCTGGCTCCTTGTAACCACAGAGGATTTATCCAAACACTTTAAATAACGCTACACATCTACTCTTCAAACTCGTGCACTCCTCATATTCTGGTGGATTCCTGCTGCTGCTTCAGAGAACAATGTAAACCTTTTCAGTTCTGTTTCACTGAGGGGCATTTCCAGAACTAGGGCATTCAAACTGTAACCCCAAGCTAGGAGAGAGCAAGGAGGAAACAAACTGACCCCGCGCGATGGCTCCGTGCAGAGCTGACCAAAACATTTCCAGAGCAGCCTTCAAAATACCCTTCCTTAGTGACAGCTCATGTCTCATCCCTCTCCTCTGTGGCTGTGGCAGGAAACAATAGGAATTAAAACACAGACTGGTTTCTACGGCCTGGATTCTTACTTTAAATAATTTGAAAGAGTTTCTTTCACCTGCAGTACCTGGGAGTGTAGAGCTTTGTTTCCGATTTGAGTTCAGTTTCCCTCATTCAAGCAAGAAGCAGGTCCTGTGACACTCTTTGTGTCACACACACACACTTTGGTGAGAAGGCATGAACTGTTTATTTTAAAAAAATCTGACTCCATTTTATAGTATTTCTACAAAGGCCAGGGACTGGGGGAGAAGGTTGACACCTCTCCCCATCCCCTTGGTCAAGAAAACTGTCCAGCAGCTGTCCATAGCTCTAAGAACAGGGATGAAAACTCTCCTTGAACTTGGGAAAACATTGCCAGTGTTTACACACCCATGCCTGAGAAACAATCCAGAACCATGAAACTGTGGAACAGAAGAGAAGGCTGGAAAAATCAGGGCGACAGTCCTGNATTTCACTGCAGAGCCGTGGGGCTGGGGGGGAATTGGGGGAGGGTTTTTTTGTCTGGGTGTGTTTGTGGGGGTTTTTCCCTCCAGAGGGGGAATAAGAACAGCAATGTATCAGGCAGGTCACTGCCCTCTCACATTCATTTACATCGTATTTACTATCTGCCTCTTGGTCTGGCATCCTTTTAGTCAAGCTCTCCTATTGTAAGTGTTCATTTCCATGGACTTCATGGGATTTTTTGCTAAAATTCTTGGGTTGTTTTTTTTTTTTTTTCCCCCCCATTGGAATGATTTGCTGTGCAGAAATTGGTTTTGCTGACAGTTCCTCTTTTCACAGGAGTTCCCTTAAGTGGACTCCAGTGAGTTAATGCTTATCCCCCTGACCTGTGGCATGGGCTGGGAAAAGATGCAACACGGAGGCACAGAGAATACTAAAAAGATGTGATCAGCCAGTTTTACTGCATAAATCCCTTTCAGACCTCAAATATCTCGCTCTGTTAACATAAACTGTGCACAAAGGGAGGCATAAAAACTTCTTCAGCAATTCAGACCTTAAATGTTACTAGTACAGGGAATTTCAACTGGCAAAATACCAAGGAGGAAAAATAATGCAAAGAGAGTCTCTTATAAGGGGACTGGTGCTTCAAGCATTACTGCTGCATTTCTTTAAACAGTGCTGCTTCCACCAGGACTGTAATTGCTTCTTCTATTTGAATAACTGCCAGAAAATTCCCTATACCAATAAACTCCATTGTCAACGTGAGATGGATATTNAGCTCTAAGAACAGGGATGAAAACTCTCCTTGAATTTGGGAAAACATTGCCAGTGTTTACACACCCATGCCTGAGAAACAATCCAGAACCATGAAACTGTGGAACAGAAGAGAAGGCTGGAAAAATCAGGGCGACAGTCCTGGGTTTGCATTTCCTCTGCCACATTTCTAACATTCGGGTCATGGCCTACCCGCAGTTAAAGGTGTTTGATCACTGGAGAACAACTTTGCTTTATAAAGTGAAAACACAAGAAAACTTTTCCTAGGTTTCAAATGCTTTACTCTTGAAACCCCCCCCCCAACAGCTGACCATAAATAATATCCATGGCTACCTCTAGTTTCAGTTTACAATTTGTCTGGTCTAGGGCTGGTTTTCCATTTATTCACTATTCCACTAACCACAGAAATCTCAGACCCACAGAGGCCGAGGCCCAGGTGAGGATCTGAGATTTCTGCAGTGAATGAATAAATTTCAATGAATTCTGCTGTTAGGTGGATGCCATTGGTGTGCAGCAGCAGGGACGCGTGTCACCAGTGCGACAATGAGAACGGATGGAGCAGCATTTTTATACAAATACCACGGGGAAACCTTGTTCAGCTGGAGCTGGGCATGTTCTGTGCCACCTAACAGCAGAATTCATTGAAATTTATTATTTCACTGCAGAGCCGTGGGGCTGGGGGGGAATTGGGGGAGGGTTTTTTTGTCTGGGTGTGTTTGTGGGGGTTTTTCCCTCCAGAGGGGGAATAAGAACAGCAATGTATCAGGCAGGTCACTGCCCTCTCACATTCATTTACATCGTATTTACTATCTGCCTCTTGGTCTGGCATCCTTTTAGTCAAGCTCTCCTATTGTAAGTGTTCATTTACATGGACTTCATGGGATTTTTTGCTAAAATTCTTGGGTTGTTTTTTTTTTTTTTTCCCCCCCATTGGAATGATTTGCTGTGCAGAAATTGGTTTTGCTGACAGTTCCTCTTTTCACAGGAGTTCCCTTAAGTGGACTCCAGTGAGTTACTGCTTATCCCCCTGACCTGTGGCATGGGCTGGGAAAAGATGCAACACGGAGGCACAGAGAATACTAAAAAGATGTGATCAGCCAGTTTTACTGCATAAATCCCTTTCAGACCTCAAATATCTCGCTCTGTTAACATAAACTGTGCACAAAGGGAGGCATAAAAACTTCTTCAGCAATTCAGACCTTAAATGTTACTAGTACAGGGAATTTCAACTGGCAAAATACCAAGGAGGAAAAATAATGCAAAGAGAGTCTCTTATAAGGGGACTGGTGCTTCAAGCATTACTGCTGCATTTCTTTAAACAGTGCTGCTTCCACCAGGACTGTAATTGCTTCTTCTATTTGAATAACTGCCAGAAAATTCCCTATACCAATAAACTCCATTGTCAATGTGAGATGGATATTACTCTTGATAACAGCTTTCAAAAATAAACACGATTTATTCATCAAAAAAAAATTCCAATCAATGCATCCAAAATTTATATTCAGAAGACATCTTCGCTCCGCTTTTAAACAAATAATTTCATCATAACCTACTTCTCAGTAAAACTACAATAAGTTTTCACATTATATTACAGGAGCAATGGCTATTCAGTTCTAAATAATGGCTCCTTTGCCAGACAAGTCAATGGAAATTGATTTGTTTCAGCCTCCTGCGCTCACACACACAAAGCCTGTGTACAACAACCCTATTGACTTCAGCAAACAGCATTCAACCTTGCATCCTCAAGGACTCGTGGCAAAATTTTTAAATCATTCCCCTCCTGTACTGTACCCCTTTATGGAACAAGACTGAATTTAAATGTCAGTCTCCAGCAATAATGCTATAAAGGGAAAATTGGTCACAGGATTGAAAATCTACTTCATATTGAAGCATGCAGCACAGGATTGGATCTAAGGATGAAGAAAATTAAGCTGCATTGAGCTTCAAAATGAAAAGCATTGGCTCTACACGTGGTAGAAGGAAACAGACTCCAGCACCGTGTCTACACAAGTGAGTTTTGGCTCACAAGCCACCCCACGGGCAAGCCAGAGCTCCCATCTGCACACAAAGTGCTCTGCATGGCACGTGGGCCTTTTCCAGCCTGGTGTCTACTGGATATTTCCTCTCTTCTATAAACAAGAACATTTAAAAACAATTAAAATAAAGATTAGGGATATTAGCATGGTAGGAGCATAAAGTGCAGTATCAGAGACAAGAGACCATATGGCCCAACAAAATCTGTGTTTATAAGCCTTGGAAATACAAATCAAGCAAATTCCCATCCTTTTAATCCATTTCTTTCCTATTTTAATCGGATTTACCCCCACATATCCAAAAGTAAATGCCACGTCTTGCATTTCAAGCACATCCACAAACAAAAACAATGGTGAGAAGTCCACATCTGAATGTCCTGGAGGCTGATGCCTGACCTCAGGATCTGAGCTAGTCCCCATCTCACGTCATGCATTGGTCCCTACTTGTTCCACTTGGTTTTGACTTTTTATGTAACATTTAAAGGAGCACCTTTGGCATCTGAGAGCCTGCACGACAGCAGCTTTGTTCGTGCACACCATGGCAATATTTTCACTCACATTTCACACAATGCCAAGGATGCAGCGACTGTTCCCCAGCAATTACACTGAAGTATTAAAGATGAGGAGTTATTTATGTGATAAAAACCTCTGAAGTGGGCACTTGAATATGTTTTATGCTGGCTAACCTCCACCAAAAGGGATGGCCAGGTGATTTTTGTGTTCTTGCTCCTATTACACCAGTGTGAATAGAACATCATTTACTAGTTCACTGAGCTAAGTGACCCAACTAAAATCTGAAGCTTGGCAGAAATCACTCCTGTTCTATTCCTTGGGCTTATTTGCAGGATTTTATTTTATAAACAGGAAAGGATTTGGCTTGCAGGGGTAGTACATAGCACACCATGGTGTTGGTGAGACTGTATCACACATCGGAATGAGTAACAGTAGAAAACAAAAATTCACAGCTGATGAAAAAACTTTTATTTGAAAAGAAGAGGTCCCAAGGGTTTAAATGCAACCTCATTAGCATTTAAATTTAACAGTTTACCTACATTCCTTATTATGAAAGAGATATTTGAATTTCTAAACGTAAATTTGAATGTTGGTTTTAGGACTGCGGATTTTTCTGTCCGCTAAATGTCACTTGAGGTGTTGCTCCTCAAACAAACAACTCTTGTCTCATCACATCAGGTATATTAACATTTTGTCTCTCTCTTTACCCACATTTACTGCTGTGCTTTAAAACTCATTTCTTCACCCAGGTTACAGAAGCATCTCTGATTCTCAAAAATGGCCTTACAGCTATTTAACATTATTCTTTCACAGCTATTTAAATTTACTCTTTCCCTTTTCTGAGCTAACCTTGCCTCTCCTGCCAATCAGTTCTTGATTTCTCCATTAAAACAAGAAATATCCTCTTCTGAGGAGCACCTGAAGTAATATCAGTTCATCAACCGAAAACACAACGTGAAAACAAGGATCTGACCATAAACCACCAAAACCACAAAAACCTTCCACGCATCAGAAATGCCACTTCCAGCTCTGAGAGGATTCAGACACCTGCCTGCAGTTTGGGGGGTAATGTTTAACAAGGAAAGAGGAGGATTTCACAGCAAAGGTTGATTATAAAAGAAAAAATAATAAAGAATTTGACTTGTTTACCGGATTAAGGACATAAAAATCCACCACCAGTACATCACTGGGACGCACACCAGAACAGAAGCAACATCATATACACTAAAGACATGAACTGAGAAGCAAAAGTATATTGTTAAAAGTTATTAGAAGATTCTGCATCACCAGTGAAACATGGGAGTAGTAAGGACACACAAAAAAAATCTAATTATTTCCTTTTAAAACTGAGGCCTGATGATCTTAAAGAAGAAAATCTATCATACACCCTTGTGATAGCAGAGGGTTTGACACGGATGTGGTGATCAAGAAGATCCTTCCCCAGAGTTTATATGAGGGAAAGATGCTCAGTGTAAACACGGGGCTCACATAGCCAAACGAGATTATCCTGTTTGGCGTGGAGTATTTGCAAGAAAAAACAGTTCAAGCAAGATAAAAGCTGTGTATTTGTAAGGATGAAAGCCTTCTGCTCAGGGGAAATAAATGCTGACTACTTTCGGGAGAGAACAGGAGAGAGGGTTGTTATTCCCGTGTGCTGGATGAGTTTCGGAGCTCCAGCTCTGCCACCGTGGTGGCGGCCGGTTCTGAGGGGCAGGAGCAGGACAGGGTTTGCTCTGCCACAAACAACCCTGCGTGCCCAGGGAATCCACGGAACGTTCCCCCAGCCTTTACCGCTGCACACCCCACATTTCTGGTGTGGATGAGCGAAACGCAAACTGCCCAGCCAGGCATGAAGGAGTTAACAAGCCAGCCAGCAAGAAAAAGAAACAAAAACCTTTTTCTTTTCCTCCACTTTGTCACCGTTTTGCGATTTAACATTTACCATGAATTAATTACTGGAAGTCTCCATTAAGACTCTTAACATTTCGAGTGAAAGGTCAGTATAAACTCAGGGTCACTGTTTACAGGGCTCTCTGAGCAAGCAGTCCGATTGCTTGGAAGTAACCATGAATGTTAAAAGGTACAAGGCGAGTATAACGAGGAAATGAAATACAGAACTCTAAAAATATCCCCCTGATCTATGCATGTAGTGTAGTGTCTGACAAATTCAATTAAATATGTCATACATCATTCCTACAATGTTACTGATAGAGACGTAGCAGTATTGAATTTTAATTATTCAGCTGGTATTGATCCCACAATAATCTGGTGAAAATCATTCCAGGTTGTCAGTACCCCTAGGAGACAACAGCTATTATCTAATTATAAATCACACTGTGTCATTTGACAAAAGGTTAGGGCTTTCTTTTTTTACACATTTTTGCAGTCAGATTCCCATGTATAAATCAGAGCGACATGATTGTCTGCAAATGCTAATTATTTTCTTCCCATGGAGCTTCTATTCCATTACCACGATGGACCCGTGAAAGCGAGCTCTCAGGGCACGTAGCAAATTCCCAGACACGCAGCAATGATAAAGGAATTGGGATCGCAGGTTTTTATTCCATCCTGACCTTAACCAGCTAATTGTAACGCTCAGAGGGTTTGCATTTCCCCCAAGGAGAAGAGTGGGACAATATTTGCAGTGCCCACTCGCGTTAAACGCTTGCAGACCCTCAGAGGAAAGCTGCTGAGCAGCAGCAAACTTTCCTTTTCAGCTGACATGGAGACAGAGGCTGGCTAGCAATCTGTGTTCCCATCCAGAAATCCAGATTTCCCTCTGCACCGCACTGCCATCATCAGGGAACGGGGGGGCTGAGGCTGTTTTCCATCTGTTTGCTTTTCCCTCCCCTCAGATACTCGCATTTTATCAAAGCTTGGGGCCACCGTGATGCCTTAGGAAGGCTGACCTGGAGCAGAGACTGCACAGAGCCAGAGAATAAAGTAGATATTTATTAAAAGGCTTTTAGGGTACGCCTTGGGCAGGACAAGAGCCTGGCCAGGACTGCGCTCAAGGTGGACTCAAAATGGACACAAAAATGGACACAAAAATGGCTCACTGGCCACGAGGTCTCACACTTTGATGAGTTTTGGTCCATTTGCACCTTGGGGTTTAATTGCCCAGTTGCAGCCCCAGGCTGGGAGGGCCCACCCTTCTTGTTCCTCCCTCCAGCCCAGCCTTGGTTGTGCTTTTGGGCTGAAAGTTGTCCTTGGTGTGCGTTGGAAGAAGGATTTGTTTTGTGTCCCTGCTGTGTGCAGAGCTGAGTGACGCTGAGTGTGAGCTCAGGGCTGCACCCCTGGGCAGCGCAGAACATGAAATACATGGAAATAAAACTGAGGGCACGCAGAGGAGGGGGCGCACATCCCCAAAGCACGGAGCCAGACCTGGCAGGCAGCTTTTCCCCGGGCTGGCAGGTGGCTCTTGGCCCGAGCATCCTCCACTGAGGAGCAGCACAGCCACACCAGGCTGTGTGAGAGCCGAGGGCGGGCAGGCAGGCAGAACTGGGAATCTTTACAAGCAATCCAATAACCTCGGACAGATGCTGTCCCCATGGGGCGCATTTATTCGTAAGGAAAGAAGGTGATAAAAGTGCCCGCTCATTGCTCCCTAAAACACAATGGCTTAAACAACTGCGCTGATGGGCTGTAATAAACGCGCCGTTCAGTGCCCTTCTGGGACTCCCTTTTTTTTTTCCCCCCCACACATGCCTCGAACTTTATGATACAGAAATAAGGATAAAATAAACGATCGGCGACAAATGGCCTAAACCGAGAGCGCGAAATCTGCAAGGGGAGGTTAAATATTTGGAAAACTGTAAATGTCCTCCTTTAGATTTGAATTTTATCCGATTTGACAATGCCACTACTGGGTCAAGGACAGCTTAGAGACTGAAGAGATTTCTCAGCTGAAACGAGGCACATTTTTGGAAAATCGGGTCCAAACGAGACACCCGCACATGAAAACCATCACTTGGCACTGAGCGCAGCCTGCAAGCCCTGGGTGGGCTTGGGGGCTCCCTTCATCCTGCAAGACAACGTTCCCACCCTTGCTCCAGGCACCTGCAGTGCTGGGACACTGCAGCTCATGGATTTCTCTGCAGGGAGAGGCTGCGGCCCCTCGTGCCCTGAGCTGAAGGATCCCTCAGAAAAGGAAAGGCTCGTTATTAGCAGCAGGATCAGCACCGAGCCTGTGCGCTCCGGCAGGAGAGAGGCACTGCCAGGTCTCCCACGCACGTTATTACCGGAGCTTTCAACAATACAATAGATTTCAGGTACTTGGTGGCTGAAGTTCTGGTTTGAAAGGAGAATTGCCACGGAATAACCCCAAGACTTCCTTTCATTTCGTTTCACAGAAAGCAAAATTATTAGGCAGCGTTAAAAGCTCCTCTAGCTAACCTTTGCAAACTCTCTCTTCGTACATCTAGGTGAAGTCAGGGCTGTGTTCACTCCCAGTTACTTATTCGCTCTTCATTTTCATTCGTTTAATTACCCCAAAACTCTCCCACGTAAAGAAATTCGACAAGACACCGCCAAAAAGAGAAAATCCCCAGCATAATTCACTTAAGCTGCCACACAATTCTAAGTCACTTTCCATTCTTGAGTTAAGTTCACCTCAGCTATCTAAAAGAAAAACTTGTATGCCCTAAGCTACCTTGCTTCCTTTAAAATACTTCACTTTATTACTCCTTTCTACCACTGTATGTCCTTTCTGTTTCCAGGCCTCACTTTATAAGACACCAATCTGTGACCGGTCCTTTTTCATAATTAACCTCACACATTCATAACTACCTGTGGTGGTTTTTTTTTTCTTACTCTGAACGTAATTTCTCATTTTGCTTCATCTCTGGAGTTCTCTGTGTTGTGCCCAAAGCTTCATGAACAAATAAATGCTCTGGGAAGCAGGGAGCCTCAGAGGGGTGTTGTGTATTTACTGTGTGAGCACAAATAACACCAAGCCAAGGGGAACCTCCCAAAAAGACCTAAAGGAAAGCAAAGCCAAGGAAAGCCAGGCTCACAGGCACCGTTCCTTGCTGTTGTGCTGTCAGGGTAGGACACGGAATGGATTGACTCCATGGAGCTGTCAGCAGAGAAAGAAACTTTATTTACAATCCCAACAGGTTCTTTTAGAACACGCTGTGTAAAAAGGTCTGTTCTTGCTCCATGGCACTGACACTGCTCTGCATTGGGTCAGGAATAGGAAACAACCCCTGGGACAGTTGTTCTGGCAAAGGGAACACTGTTTGCTGAGCCTGTGCTGAGACACGCAGAGAGATGGTTTGGAAAGAGAAACTGTTGGCAGCTTTCCCTTGGGAAAGGAGCCGGCAATGGTCAGCGAGCTGAAATTCAGGCTCAGAAATATCCAGCCCACAGTTCTGGCTGCAGAAACATTTGTCTCGCACACCACAGCCAAGTTCCGCAAGTCCAAGCCCAGCTGGAACTCCAGATCAGACCTGCACCCCTGTCCCCCCTGACTCGCAGGAGGTGAGGCAGAAAAACATCATTTCCCTCCCTAAGGAAAAAGGCACAGCTCGCCACAAACTGCCGCCCAAAACCCAGGCGGTGCCTAGCAACAAGGGAAAAATTCTGCGAACAAAACACAGAAGCAAACCCACCTGTTAATTTTGAGATAAACACAAAGTCGCAAAGAAACCTGCATTTTAAACAATCCAAGGGGCTTTGAGAAATTGAGGACCTGCGTGCTTTGCAAAAGCCCGGCACTACCAAGGCTGGAATTATCCCCGACAAGTGACGGCACGTCACGGGCAGCACAAACCCCACCAGCTGGGGAATGGCAGCTCACAGGGGCACAGAAATTCTGCATCTGACCAGAGTTAAAAATAAAGGCAAAATTAGAGCAGGGCCGTGAGGTTTTTGGCTTGGAGACCTTTCACATGGATGCCATCCATCAAATCCCCTGCTGTGCATGAACACGACATCAAACCCAGGCAAAATGTAACATTTTTTCACCATTGACACATTTGGGTTTGTTTCACATTTCTGATTGTGTGATTTTTTTTTTTCTCTCCCCCCCTTGAAATTTCAGCTGCTTTAAAACCTTGTAATTAAAACACCGTATTTCAATATTTCATAAAGTAAAGCCTCAATGTTTTAGAGATTAACAGCACAAATAACATACATTTGCAAATGGCATATGATAATGTTTGGTGAATAAAAAATGAGAAACCATCGGTGCTTTTGGGTCCTATTGTATAATGGTGACTTGTGCATTCACTCTAAAAATGTTGCTGCTACATTTCAGTGTGTTTTTATACTCACTTCTCTTCCTAGAATATGTGATATGATCACTTCAAAACTGTGAAGAGCTCAGGGTGTGACAAACCAGAAAAGACCCATCCTGGCCTTAAGCTGCAGTACTCAAACTGTTCATAAAAAGCTTTACTTGCCTTTTTTTTTTTTTTAATATGGATATATACTTCTCTCCTGAAGACTTCAGCATTAATTAAAAAAAGCTTAACTAAAAAAAATTAACTTGTTTCAAGAAAACAACCCTATCATTATGAAGATAAAATGGAAATAACCAGAAAGATATTTTCCACTGAAATAAAACGCTGATATAAAAGATGTAGCAGAGTTTGCAAACTGCAGCAGCATATTTGTAAACCAAACACAAACCTGAATTCTGGTCAAATCTCATATTTGCTGGTAGAATGTGCCAGCTTTTTCATCTAGTACCTGTACTATCAATTGATCTGCCTTAGAGTGGTGCACACTGAACAAGCAGTAAGATCCAAAGAAACCACAGAGCCCCTCCAGCACAGCAAGTGGCTTTCTGATGTCCTTGCTGGCAGTGTTCCATGAGAAATATGAGAAGTTATGAGGACTCACAATGAGAGAGAAAAACAAAAGACATGGTTGGAAGGTAATAGCTGCCCCCCTCCCTCCCTGCTGGACATATAGCATATATTAAAATATCAACTATTAATTATTGACTGTTAATTGAAATATTAACTAGCCAGAGCTGTGAACCCTTCACTTTTCAATCCCTGAATTAAAAACTTGCTGTTTGCTGAGAAGCATCCCAGTGAATTTATTCCCGTGGGCTGGGGAATAAATTCCTGCCCTGCCACAGCCACAGGGGCAAAGCTTCAGGGAGAGGATCCGGCAGAATCAGGAATACGTGCAAGGGATGAAAGGGATGATCAGGACAGAACCCCAAGCCCCTGATGTCTCCTCCTGGCTGCTTTGAACTTCAGTGAAGGCAGCGCTGGATGAGCAATTTGTCCCAATCCGCTGCAGGGCCACGGGGAGCTGGGGAACATTTGCAGCCTCACCATCCGCGGTGCTGCACTCCTCAGTTTGCTGCCGAAGGAAAGAGGATGTCCTCGTGTTTAAGTCATGCCTGGTGTTGCCAGCAAAAGATGCCTGAAGAGCTTACAGGTGCAGAGTCTGGGCAGGATGAATTACGGGCTCCAGTGCCCCGGAGAAAGAGCCCACCAGATCAAAGAAAGCTGATTTCAGAAAGGTAAACTCTTCAGAATGCTCCATGATTACAGAGCAGGTTTTAAGGCACCGCCACTTTTACTCAGGATGGGCCTTAAGCGAGGGCTTTATGAATTTCCACAGAGCAAACCGGATCCTATCAGTGCCGTGAGCAAACTCTGATGGCAAAATTCACCAAGCATAAAATTGCTTTCAGCTCTGTTTTCTGGAGGCAGAGTGGACTAACCTGTGTTGGAATCCAGGTTCTTCCCACGCCCTCTGACAGGTTGTTTAAGGCTCAGACAATGACATCAGCTCCTCTCTCTGAATTATGCTGTGATTTCCATCCCACATCCAGAGCTAGTTCCAAGATAAAGTCCATAAAAAGGGACACTAAAAGTAAAAATTCGCCACAGGTGAAATGCAGGGGTTGTTGCCTGAATTACAGCAAACCACCATTCTCCAGCTTCTTGTACTGGTTCAACTAAAGGAAAGCCTCTCCCTCCAGCTTTATTCAAAGGCTGCTGGCTGAAACCTCTGTAAGAGTTCATAATTCTATAATTCATATTTTAGCCCACGCCGCCTGCCATGAGACTCGTACTGATAAATACCAGATCAGGCAGAAAATGGAAATATAACAGAGTCAGACAAGATCAGTGCTCTAAATTCCTGCGGGGAGCAGGTTGTGAGCTCTGAGTGACCTTCAGAGCCTCACCCGATAACCCTTCCCAGTGCCTCAACTGGATCTTCAGAACTTTGAGTCTTTTTCACTATTAAAACCCTGTGAGATCATACACGTTATTCAGTGGGTGAACGTGATCTTGTTTACTGTCTTGTGCTCCGAGAGTCTTCCACCACAGGACAGGATTAAAAAAAAACGCCACACAAACAGCAACAGCCTCTCTCAGCCCCGGATGGACAAGGACAGCGCAGCCCTGACTGTGCTCGGGTCATGCTTTATGACCCAGGGCAGCAAATGGAAAGGGCTGCATTTCAAGCACAGTGACAGGCTGCATAAATTGGCCGAGCTCTTTGCTATAAAAATGGTTCATTTCTGGCGCTGTAACTATTTATCTATAAATAATATCAATGCCATTCATGGGGTTATTTTTTCTACCTGACCCATTCACCTCTCCCAGCTGACCTGTGCAGGAACTCCCGCAGTGACCCCAATTCTTCTGCCTTTTCCTCCTAGACCCCACTAAATTGGGAAAGCAGCTCTGCCACTCAACTCACAAGCGCAGCCAGAGATCCAGTTGCCCTGAAATCCTCCACGATCACTTTGCTCAATCTGTTTCACTACAGGTGTGAAGAAGAAAGCTTTGCATCCCCTTTCTTTTTCTATATTGAAGGCAATGAAGCCACATCCGTTCCAATTATTAGTACTATCTTAAACCTTCCCAATAATGAGGCGTATGGACAGCTAAACATGCACAAACTAATCAGCTTTTACTGCTGCCTGATAAAGTGTCACACTTATCGTGTTCCCTGATCAGCCGAGCTTATTAGCTCACTGCATATGACAGTCACAAATTTGCATCTATTATACACTGTCTGGAGATTTAAAAGCTTCCTGTTATGCAGAGATTATCCATCAATGGAGGCAATTCTTGAGGGAGAGAAAAGAATATGTTAGTTCAGTGCTAGCTTTGCTAGGAAGGCCTTGTTGGATTTATCATCTTAATCTGTTACACTGACTGAAACCATTGCAGCTGTCTTTATCCAGCTGTCTCAGAAGTGATTGGCAATGCATTAATAATAATTTCACTAAACATTCCTCCGAATCCTTAAGAGCATAAGTCAAATGGAGCTTCTTTTTTCTTGGCTTTAACAATTTTTCAGCATGTGCTAGTATAATCTGAAAGGTTCCTGAGGGGGCGTGAAGTTCCTGTGGGTGGTGCAGTGCCTGGAAATCGAATAAACATCCTGTCCATGGGGAGGGAGGGAGGGAGCAGAGGTGGCAGGACAGGGCAGGCTCTGGCCCCTCTGCAGATCATGGCAAGCCAAGACACTTCACCTCGCTTATCGACCTTTTGAAGAGAGAAATTAGGTCTTAACTCTTTATTTACACCTTAGAGAAATGGAATAAAGGTGGAAAAAAAATGTTTTAAAGGCTTGGCTAGAGCTTCTTGGTCTCCATCTCCTCCCCCTGAAACAAGAGCCTTCATCACCTCTGCCACTGCAGTCAGTGGCTTCCCCTGCCCACAGTGCTGGTGCAGCAAGCTGCCCTCTCCTCGAGCATGAACTTTTACATCCTAGCGCACAGATGTGCAGTCAGCCTCCAAAAATAAATTACAGATCATCTTTATCTGGTTATATATGTTACTCCAAGCAGAGGATGCAGGAATTGGAAATTAGAGCAAAATAGTTTACTTTGCAAGCGTCAGGGCCAGCCCACGCGGGGTTCTGTACTGTTATTTTATTTTCTTGACTGTGCCAGTCTCCTCCTCATTATTACCTTCAGCCAGGAGAGGGAGGTTGGGGAAGAAAAAGGCTGATAGTTATTCCAGCCGTGAATCAGCAAACAGAAGATGGTGCAGGAGCGTTCAGGCTGGCATCCTCCCTAAAGAGAATAACCGTGGCAAGCTTGCTTGGCCTTCTGCCACCCCTCGGTCCTGCAAAAGGGTCTCCGTGTGGCGTTTCTGTTTGCCACCCTGCCCCTCCATACGAGCACGGACAGGCAGCGTAATTGTGCTCTCCAGCGGGCCCAGAAGAGGGAATTGGCTGCCCTTTACCTTCTGCTCGGGTCAGCTCACGCTCTGTCACCCAGAGCTGCCATCAGGGGCCAGACCAGCTGCCCCCGTCCGGGCTGTGGGGCAGAGCAGAGCTGCTCTGACACGGCTGCTGCTGCACCGGCCACCCTTCCGCAGCCCACAGCACGGCTGAAGAGTTAAACCCATCCTCAGAAAGAGTCGGACTACAGACCAACAGCTTTGAAAAAAAATGAGATGGTGACTGGCAATGCAATCCTCAGCTGCGTGCGCAAAGGCTATAAAATCACTGCTACATTTCTCCATTTCCCTATTTCCAAGCAGTTATGCCTAATCCAAAGAAGGTTTGAGTAAAATGACATACAGATTGCGAAGATCAGCATGCCTAAGGTGATGTCTTCCATAAAAATGTCTTAGAGCACCTAGTGACTTTTATTCCGGCCCTTGTAACCTCGGTGCTGCTGAAGAAACCCCTCCTTGGGCTAACCACTGCGCCTCCCTGGCTGGTTCCAGTTTCACAAATACTGATCCTCACTGAACCACACAAAAACTGCAGCAATCAGAGAGCGAGCGCTCGTCTACAGCAGCCAGCAGCAGGCAGGGCTTCTGCAAAGCACGGAGCCTCCAAAATGGATTTTCCATAAACAGCGACAAAAGGTAAAACAGCAGAAACATCTATTTAAGTCTCAGGGACTGGAGTCTCCAAGGCTGCGCGGCAAATGAAAGAAACGGGGAAAGAGGCAACAATTTGGTCGTGCTAAGCCGTGCTTTGGCAAGACTCCCTTTTGTCTGTCATTCATAAACGCAGAGCCGCGCAACTGGTGGGGAAAGAGAAATGTCACCTGCACGGCCCGGGTATAGCTGAGTGGGGCAGCAAGGAGTGCAACAAAAGGTCACTGCTCATAATAATCCTGCTCCACAGCTGGGCTGTGCAGCTCAAGCACTGCCACCCCTGAGCGCAAGGCACCTGAGAGTCACAAAAAAAAATTCCTGGATTTTTTTCCGGTAAATCTCTTCCAAACCCCACAAACCAAGCAGGGTGAGCCAGACCTGCCATACACCACCGTTTTTTGATGAAAACTATGAGAGTCGCTGTGCGAAGAAATTAATTCTCGCCAATTTAGCGACTGGGAAGTTGAAGCCAAAAAAAAAAAAAATGAAGACTGCTTTGCGGCTGCCACCAGAGTCCAAACAGCAGCCAGGGGCCTGGTGCCTCTGCCCTCTGCTCCACCAGTTCATTCTTCACCTTGCATTGCCCCTGGAGGGTAAGCAACTAAATATTTATAAGAACAGAAGTACTGAGGAGAACATCAAAGCAAGGGGGAAAAAAAAAAAAAAGGCAAAAAGGAAGAAACGAAATCTTTTGCAAGTTAGAAGCAAACCACCCCTGCTGTTAAATAGTCTGTAACCAAGGGTACTGTGCCATTCTCTCAGGTTTTTCACCAGAAGTATTTATTTCCAGGGGTTATACAGGTTTAATTCTGTCTGTGGAGGTAACAAAAGATAAGCCACTCATTGAGACCATTTCCCTCCTCTGCTCATGAGGCTGGAGCCAAGTTCTGCCCTGGAGAAGAGGCACACCAATCTCTATTGACAGCAAAAAATACAGAGAGATGCAAGCCCCAGTTTAATTGTGACTATTTAAATCACTGCAAAATAAACTCTTTTCCCAAGGGCTTCATGAAAGAAAATGGAAGTCAAAACTATTTTTTTATTCGAGTAAACAAACTGGAAGAGCAGACAATCTTGTTAATGAAACGCACTGAAAAGCGCTGAAAGAATAATGCCAGGAGTTGCAACCAAGGCACGCTGGAGGATGTGGATAGGCAGCTGATTAGCAGCCCTGTCTTTATTTCCTAATGGTAATTAGCAGTTTCTTAAAGGAGATGCGCGTGGCATTTCTTCAATGCCAGCCCAGGCTCTGTGTGCTGAGGACAGGGGGCTTCCTTCTCATCTCAAACGTGTTGCAGGGCCAGGATGTGCCCTTTCTTAGGGCTGCGCTCCCAAATAACTGCTGCAATTCCACACCACCAGGCTCACTCTCTGAAGTCTTTCAGAATGTCACAGAAAGGAGTATTTTTTAACATCTCAGCCGTTATCTTTTAGTAAAAAGGAATGCATAATGCCAAGAGTCTATTTGCCAAGGAAGCTGACTGATTTATTTGAATATTTGCACAGCTTTCGCAGCAAATCTCCTTCACTGTTTCTTCCGCATTTTCAGATCAGAGGGAAAAAAAAAAAACATCCAAGTATTTCAGTGGCATACAAATGGAGCAAACAATATTAGTGCCAAGGGAGCGGGGAGGAAGAAAAAGTCTACAAACACACGCAGGAGGAACAGAAATGAACTTATTTAACAGAGAAAGGGAACAATTTCATGCAACCACGGACCTTATTGCAACTGAGTTAGGGCAAAGCAACGCAATATAAATTGTCATGCAGCAAAATTAAACATCAGCAAAAGATTAATGAGATAATGCAGCTCCCTGGTGAAGAGTGAGCACTCGGATTCACAGCATGGTGTGCACTTGAGTCCACAGCTGCACCAGTCATCTTACTGCTCACGTTACTGTGGGAGTCCAGGACGTGGAAAACCCCTGGAACTGCCCTGGGGGGCCAGACCCTGCCTGGGACCCCAGGAAAGCCTTGCCTTGGACCTCAGTCCATGGGAAAAACTGCCAGCACTCAGAGATGGATTGAAAACAACAAAGATTGGAAATAAAGAGTAGTTTAGTTTGTCACAGGGTGAAAATTGGTAGTTTTGGGGTTTTAGGATGGAACTGGATCAGAGCAAGATGGAGAATTTTGGGCAGTGCCTCATCTCCTTCTTCTCCTGCTCCATCTCCTGCTGTGAGGGCGGCACAGAGACATTGCTGGGATGGATTTGATGTAGGAATTGTGTGTCTAGAACAGGCAGCAGTTATTGGTACAGAACTGTAAATACAGCAGCTTTTAGAGTTAATTGGATTAGAAATCCTTAAAACGACCTTGGCCCCTCTGTCCATGTTCCTGTGGCTGCTTTCCTTCAGTGCCCTGAGGCTGCTGTGAGGCCTTGAGATCAGAAATAGAATAAACACCTTTGGAGCCCGAGCCACAGGTTCCATCTCATCTTTTAAACCCTGGCACGGGACTCTGAGAGACAGAAAACCCCGAATTAGGGGATTGATGGGGTGAAAATCCCGTCACATTACCAATTATCTCAAGCACTGCATTTTTCCTCCCCCAAAAAGAGCTTTTGCATTGGTGCTGGAAATGTCACTGCGCCTCCCAAGGCTTACAAGAAGCAGAGTCAGCCCCTGTGGCTCTCTGCCCCTCCCAGGGCAGGTTTCTTTGCCCAGCAAAGGCACTGAGGCCCTGCAGAGCGATGGAACCATTGCTCCCCAAATTCAAACACTTCAGATGGCATGGGGCTTGTGCCTGGGCAAAAGTGACGCACATGGAAAGAATTTCAGCTTGGGAAAATCCCACAGGGAATTCAGTCTGGAGTTCAGCCGGGTCTAAACAAACCAAGGAATGAAACATGTTCAAGTCGCAAATTTCTTTCTCCCCGTACCTCACTAGGTGCAACATCAATTGTTCAACCAAGTGAACATTAGTGCAGGGAAAGGTGGTGTTGGCTTAGATATAGAGTATCCTGATGGTTAAAATTATTTCTGTTTTACAGTGTTAAAATCTCTCTGTGCAGCAGCATATGAATTTTAAGGCTAATTATTTTTAATGACTGTTTGCTTCCAGATGTAATACAACTATTATTACTCTAATTACCCATTATTACTGTAACAGTATGCAAAAACACAGCGTTCAGAAGCCACAAACCACTTAGCAAGCAAACATTCCTTTCTCACCGGGCAGTGGCTTTCATTATTTTGCCCTTCATGAAATCACTTGCTGCCACTGCCTCATTCTTCACAGACACCTTCTGCAGGAGAGAAAAAAAATACTAAAAAACAAACAGCTAATCAGGATTGAAATTTCCTCCTCTGAGTTTCTAGCACAAGGACCGCTCTGTTGCTGCCCAAATCACCTCGCCCTGCCTGGCCTTGCACTGATGGAAGAGAAACCTCCTGCCTGCGGAGCAAAAGCTGCTGCTGGCAAAGATCCCAGCGGAGTGCACAGCAGAGCCATGGGTGCTCCCCGTCGGCAGCAGGACACGAGGCAGCTGGAGATGCTCCGCTGGGACTGGGGGACTCAAATCCTGGTTTTATCACAGGATTAGATACCGCCACCACTGTGGGCCAGCTGGTTTTTAACAGGAAAAAAAAAGAGGCCGCCCAGCACTGCTCCAGGAACACGCTTTGCGTGACAAACTCACTTATTCCCGGCGGTTGTTTCGCACTCTGAACCTTTCCCGCAGCAAGGGTTGGTTATGGGGAGTGAAAGAAAAGCTCTGGGATTTACAGGAGGAGCTGCTGAGGGAGCTGAGCAGCGCCATGGGAGCAGCTCAGCTGGGGCAGCTCTGGAGGGAGCCCATGGACGGGACCCTGCAGCCGCAGGAACGGCCTGGCACTCGCTCCTCTCCTGGCTGCTGAGTCCCTCGGGTGCCTTTTCATCTCAAGAAATCGTCCTCTCCCCACACACCCCTTGAGCAGCACCCAAAACCTCGGGGAGGAGAGGATAACAGCCTCTGGCCAGTGCAGAGAAGCAATAAATTGTAATTGTACATATTCAATATGCATACATATATGTGTGTGGATAGATCTGTCGTACATATTTGAGCTGCTGCGAGACTATTCCCCCTAAAAATAACTCCACGAGGCACAGGAGTTTCACCAGGCACCTTGCAAGAAATCACATGCCTTGGGTATAGAGAAGGTGGATTTATAGAGTTGTTTTATTTTCCCCAAGTTTTTTCCCATGTTTCATAAAGCAGAACATGGTGTGATTTGTTGCTCGTCTGGCATTCTTTCGCACAGAAAAGATTACAGAAATGTTTCACTGCCAATTACAGCTAGCCAGCCTCACTCAAAGGCAGCAGAGCTACCACTGAGCTCACTCAAACTCAGAAGTTCATGGACAGATGAAAGATCTCAAAGCTCAATTACTTTTCATGGGCAGAATCCTAAACATCTTCCTCCCTCTCAGGAAGGAGGAACTGAAAGCTGAAAAGCTCCACAAAGATGGCTTGAAAGGAAATCTCTGAGGCAGGCTGGCTCTGCAAATACATGTAACAGAGCATTCCCAGGCATGTCGTGCAGGCAGGGAAAAAAAAGAAAAAAAAAGAAAAAAGAAAGGAAAAAAAAAAGAAAGAAAGAAAAAAAAAAAAAGAAAGAAAAAAAATTGAGAAAGCTCTGCTCTCTCAATATGGCAGAGATGGACCAGAACAATGAGCACAGTTAGAGTCAGAGGATAAGAAAGACTGGCTAGGTCAACACAGCAGGGAAATTTTTAAATGAGCAGGATCGTTTTTTATTTGACTTCCAAAAGACAGGCTATGACTATCCTCAGCCTGGCCTGGAGATATTTTTATTGCTTGACTTTTAGCTGAACCTTTAAAGCCGGTGTTTGGACAGCGAGAATATATTTCAGAGATGTATCTGAGTGACTGTGTGCAAGCACTGAACATCCACCAGAGGAAGGCAGCTCACAATGCTCATGTGCTGCCTCCAAAATCCATGAGCTACAGATGGCACCGAGACCTCTTTCCCCTAAATAAAGGGTTCTTCTTCCTCTTTTAGAAGATGGTTGAAGCCAGACAATGTGTAATGATTTGAAGTCTCAGCTTTAATTAGAGAGTTAAAGCAGCACATCCTCTTTTGTGGAAAGGACAGACTGTATTGAATGTGCGACAATGAACCTGCTTCCAGGACAACCACCAGAGATGTTCCTGCAAGGAGCTCTGCAGAAGGATGACAAAGGGCTCACTCTCCACAAACATTGCCATCTTCGAACTCTTGTGACTCGTCTCCTACTGGTTTGAGTGGTAAGCAGAAAACTTTAACTGCAAATTGCGTTTCTCATCCAGTTTAATCAAAGACAGCATCCAGTGTTAAATCCATAGTCAGTCAATATTTAAACACTTCAAATACTGAGGAAAGGGAGAGATTCATGTGGGACCTGATGGGGCTATTATCACAAAAGTAAAATATTACAACGCACGAAAGACAACGGGTCTTTGGGCTGGTTTAGCTCCCACAAAGGCTGCTCCTAAGAGTTAAAGCAGACACTTCTTTATCTAATAGAGTCCCCTGCAAAAATATGCCAGTCAAATACCGTGCCTCGCACTGAGGGGTGCCCTTGTCAGAGAAGTGTGAACAGCACAGCTCAGTCCTCTTCCCCGGCTCACAGCAAACAGCGAGCCAAGCCTAAACCCAGGGCAAACAAACCCAGCAAGCAGCAGGGTTAGGTCTGCTCTGAAGCACCTGCACCTAAATAAATAAAAACAAAGGGAGGGAAAGCGTCTAAGTCAGCACAAGATCCGGCCGAGTCCATCCCTCCTGTCCTGGTGCACGGGGACCAAGTGACCCACCCTGCAGGGAAATGCAGACAGGCAAAAAGAGGTGACAAAAACCCTGCGTCTAACACCACAGCCCAAGTTGTCTTGACTACAGATTTCAGACGAGATTTTTCAAAGGCTGGTGTCTAAAAGAACAAATAACGATCTTGTCAACGCGACCTCAAAGACTGCACCTGAAAAACAATGCAAAGAGGGTTGGGCTAAGGATGAGCTTGAAAATGCAGCCTCTGGGGGATCTGCTTTTTCATGAAATTTTAAAGATGTGCATGAAATAGCAGTTTAGGTTGTGTGCTTGAAATTTTGTGGATTCAAGCACGAGTAAAAAACGCTTTCTTTGTACCTATTTTGTTACTTGAAAGAATGAGCACTGGCAATCTAGATACTGAAGAATAAGATTAACCTTGCCCAAACCTGGGCAAAATTCCTTCTCCTCCCCTTCATCCAAAGTGTTTGCTGGTTCTTCATCCCAGCAGACAGCCTAAGTCAACTGAAGGTGCCCTGAATTTCAGAAAAATGTTCTTTTCCTTGAGCGAAATACAAAACTCTACTTTAGGATTGGAATTTTCAGAGCTCAGGGCCAACAGTCCTGGATGCACTGGTTCAGGATGGGATTTGCTGCTGGAAAATGCAAGCTGGAGTTTGTACCAGCTGCTGGGACAATCTCTGAGCAGAGCTGGGTGTCCCAGGGAGCTGAGAGCAAACCAAGGTGACTATTCCCAAAATTGAATGACAGAAAATCAGGGAGACTCTGCCCAAAATTTACTGACCGAAAACCAGGATGACTATTCCCAAAATGTACCAACAGAAAACCAGGGTGACTATTCCCAAAATGTACTGACAGCAAACCAGGGTGACTCTGCCCAAAATTTACTGACAGCAAACCAAGGTTGCAATTCCCAAAATTGACTGACAGCAAACCAGGGTTGCAATTCCCAAAATTTACTGACAGCAAACCAGGGTGACTGTTCCCAAAATTTACTGACAGAAAACCAGGGTGACTGTTCCCAAAATTTACTGACAGAAAACCAGGGTTACAATTCCCAAAATTTACTGACAGAAAACCAGGGTTACAATTCCCAAAACTGACCGACAGCAAACCAGGGTGACTATTCCCAAATTTGCCTGGCAGAAAACCAGGGATACTCTGCCCAAAGGGGCCATTCCCCTCTGTGCCAGACTTCCCCACCCCTGAGCTCTCAGCAGGTTCTGTCCCCTCTGCTCTGGCAGCCCTCGGACCAGCGGGATGGGCTGGAGCAGAGCGGATCTCCTGCAGAGCCGAGCTGGGGCCTGGGCTGGATCCCGGTGACAAAACCAGCACGAACCACCCCTGCCTGGTGGGCAAACAGCATCACTGTCCTCAGTCCTGCTTAATTCTCACCATTTCACATTATTCCACCTAATGTAATTATTTACCACCAAAAAAAAAAAAACCAAACCCAAAAGCCAAAAAAAAAAACAAACCTCAAAAAAACAAACAAACCAGCCAAACAAAAAAAAACCCCAATGAATCTCCTCAAATAAAACCAGAGTGTTTCAGTTATTCCCCTTTGCCAGTGCAGCCTTGCTTTGATTTCCCTGCCTTAAGGATCATCCAATTTGCTGCAGTGCTGCACAAAATAAATCACTAACTTCATAGAGCAACAAAAGGAGGGCATTTAATGAGTCAAAGACAATATTGCATTACCAAAACAAAGATTAAAGGAACTATATTGTCCATTTAAAATAAGATTTGAAAGCTTTACAGAGCCCAAGAAAACGAAGAAAGCCATACATGAAGGAAATACAATAATTCTAACCACAGAAATACAAATGTTATGGGTAGAAAACATAACAGGGTCTTTTGAGAGAACACCACTGAATGAAAGCAAGAGAAGCAAAAACTGGATGAAAGGAAGAAAGGATGAGACAGATGAAAGAAAAGATGAGAGCTGGGTGAGAAAACAGGAAGGTCATTCCTTTATCTAGACTTGCTAAATTCAGTGTTCAGAAACAAAGGCAGAGACTGTTCTTCGCAAAATTGTCTCCAAGGACTCTGGAGCCCATTTGGTGATATTTTTAAAAATAGTTTGAAGAAAAAGAAAACTACATTCTTTAATGTCACTCAGCAGTAGTTCTGCAGCTGGGGATTTCTGTTCATACAATGGTTTAAAGTTTTTTTCTGCTCTAGTTGTTTCATTGCAACCATAGGATTTATTACATGGTAATTCCCTGAGCTCCTATAAATCTATTTGGGGATAGAAGGGGAGTTGTCTTATGATTCCAGTCTGGCAACAAATTTTCCATATAAAATTTAATCTATTGTATCTCACTTTTGTATAATCAGATCATTAAAATGCATTGCCAACATGTAAATCTGAGCTAACCTCATTACCATAATTATGCTCCATAATTATTGAATAAACAAGCATTTTAGGGTTTCTGAAGTCCACTGAGGATGCTTTTCCAGTTAGGGAGTGGCTTTAATTACGTGCTCCCCAACCATCGTTACAAACCTTTGTGGCGATCTTGCTTTGTGATTGTTTTTAATGCTGCCCCTAATCTGAGTGGCAAGGACCAAAGGTTTGTGCGTTGTGAGCGCATCAGACAATTCCCTCAGCCACGTCCTGCCTGCCAGGCTCCACAGGAATTAATATTACTGCTTAATTTATAGCCAGGGCTCTGCTCACAAGCCCTCACACATTTTCAGGCGTTACAGGCAACGAGTCAAATTCTGCTTTTCCCTCTGGAAGGAGAATTAGTGAGTGAGCATCTCTGTGTGTGACATAAGTTTATTTGAATGTAAAGTGCTCTGAAAAAAAAACATGCTCGCCATAGGTTTTACACCTGCACTGCACAGATGTCCAATGAAACAGCTTTCAAATGTGCTGCCTGCTGGGTATTTATTCTATTTTTATTTCCTTTTTTTTTCTTTTTTTTTTTTTTTGGTTTGGTGGTGGGTTTTTTTTTATGACACGAAAATGTTATCCAATAAATGAGGCAGAGGGTAAACATCAGCTCCCCAGCCAACACAAGCAGCTCCACTGAAGCTAAGGAACTTTTGCCAGTGTATGGAAGATTCAGCCCATTACCTTTGGAAGCCATCACGAGCAGAACCCTGCTGACTTCTACACCCAGTTTTATTTTTAATGAGCAGCACATCCTTCCAGGACTGCCACTGTCAGAACATGCTGCCGCATCTTGATCTAAACAGAAAATGGATAATTACTGACTTTGCAGGCCCCCAGGAAAAGAGGTCCGCAATCTGTGACGGATCTGGCCTCAGAACAAATGACTCATAAATTATCAATAAGGTCTTGGAAACATCTGAGTGTCCTTGACCCAGAGTGATATGAACAAAAATACCCCTAATATTGACCTTTTCTCCTTTTATAAGAGGTTTTGTGTAGGAGACGCAATTAAAGTTTGTCTAACTGTAAGAAGGTCAATAAGAGCAACTCATACAAATTTTCACAGTGAGAATTTTTTAAAAAGCGTTTGATCTATACATTAAAAAAAGCAAGTATAAGAAGTGCAGCAGGCGTGCTAACAAACCTGCTAGAATAGAACCAACAGCTGATTAACACCACCACTGCAGTTCTCCACAGCTCAACAGAAAACACAAATCACATACACTGGCAAAGGCCTCTCCATCCAAAAAAAGACCCTCTAACAAACAAAAAAAAACTCAACCAAACAGCCCAAGAATCAGATTGCTTTAGTGCTTTTTATAGAGTCCCTGGGCTGAACTGATTTTCTGATAGCAGAGGGGAAAGAGGCTGGAAGTTCCCCATCCCTCAGAGGGCGGCTCCCTTTCTCCAGTGCTTCGTAATAACTTCTCCCAGCAGCCTGTCCTCTACGTGCTCACCCTCTCAGGGCTGCTTCCGCAGAAAATGGACTGGAGAGGGAGCTCAGAGGAGATTCAGGCGGTGAGGAACATTCCCATTTTGGTCAGCTGAAGCTTGTCAGGCCCTCTTATCCCTTAGGTGAACGTCACATTACCACAGCACAGGACGAGGATTTGATGTGAAATTACACTTCACTGTGCATTTATAGGACAGACAGTTTTATCTTAGGTGGGGGAAGGAGGATCAGAAGGATCTTTTCTTTGCAGAGAAGAAAAAAGGATTATTCACATTCACTGAGAAGAGCATCACCTTGCAGGAAAAGACCAGCCCTTTTTTTCTCCTGCATATGGATTTTGTGCCCTTCTGCACAACTTTTTTCTTAAGAGCATTGGAAAGAAAGGTGACACGAGTAAATACCAGCGAAATAAATCATTCGCTCTTAAGGAATTCAAGATACAGAACAAGAGGAATCTTAAGTGATACAAGAAATACATTCACAGGAATGCTAACCTAGAAAATAACCACGAGGAGCTGGTTGGGAAATAAGCCATCCTTTCTCCCACAGTCCTGAATCACAGCCAGCAGGACAGGGGGGACAGCGAGGAAGTGACGCTGTTCATCACACACACACACTTTGGTGAGAAGGCGTGAACTGTTTATTTAAAAAAATCTGACTCCATTTTATAGTATTTCTACAAAGGCCAGGGTCTGGGGGAGAAGGCTGACACCTCTCCCCATCCCATTGGTCAAGACAACTGTCCATCAGCTGTCCATAGCTCTGAGAACAGGAATGAAAACTTTCCTTCAATTTATGAAAACATTGCCAGTGTTTACACACCCGAGCATGAGAAACAACCCAGAACCATGAAAACTGTGAGACAGAAAAGAGAAGGCTGAAAAATCAGGGCGACAAGGAAGCTCCATGACACCCACTCACAGCTTTCCTACAACCCTCACAGAATTCACAGAATTCACGGAATCACTGGGTTGGAAGAGACCTCCAGGATCATCGAGTCCAGCCCAGCCTCAACACCTCAACTAAACCACAGCACCCAGTGCCACATCCAGCCTTTAAACACACCCAGGGATGGTGACTCCACCACCTCCCCGGGCAGAACATTCCAGCACTTTATCACCCTTTCTGGGAAAAACTTTTTCCTGAAATCCAACCTAAACTTCCCTTGGTGCAGCTTGAGACTCCTCTTGTTCTGTCAGTGCTGCCTGGAGAAGGAGCCCAACCCCAGCTGAGCACAGGCACCTCTCAGGGAGCTGTGGAGAGTGGTGAGGTCACCCCTGAGCCTCCTTTTCTCCAGGCTGAACACCCCCAGCTCCCTGAGCCGTTCCTGACTTGTGTTCCAACCCCTCACCATCTCCATGCCCTTCTCTGGATGCCCTCAAGAGTCTCAATGTCCTTCCTCCTCTGACTTCCAGCAGTAGATTCCCCAAACTCAGTGTGTGCCATGAATCACTGGGATGAGAACCTCGAGCTGCCCCTGCCTTTTTCTTCTGCCTTCATCTCAGGATGAAATGTGCTCCTGATTCTGGAGGTTTCCTGACTGACCCCAGGATGGCACACACACAACAGGGACCTCCCCACTGGCCTGGAGATTATTGCAAGATGATGTTCAGAGCACCAAATTTAGTTTCCAATTCCCTGTTTCATTGGCAATTTTTTTTTCAGCTGAGATATCACTTTCTTAGGGGGCAAAAAAAAAATAAAGAGACCTAAAAATTAAGGGACTGAAATAACTCTTCTGTCCCAGATGAATCCTTCTGTTTCTTTTGTGAAATAACCTTCTGTCCCCACCATCTTCCTTTGTGCATCTCCCAAGTGCAAAAGAGCTGTTATTCCACACTGCACATGTTTGTGACACTTGACTTCTAAAAAATAGCTACAAACATCTCTTCCTGAAGCAGCACTAAAACAGTTAATTACACTAAGCTAGTTAATAGCCTTTCATCACCAAGGACTGGTTCTTCTGCACACACACAGGGACAGAATCCATTTTTTTTTAATGTATATTCTTCTATTTATCTCACTCCTACCAGCTGTATGATAATTTATGCTCTGTCACTCTTCTTAACTCATGAGTTCATTTAAAGTGCGATAGCAAAGAAAATACATTAACAGTTTCAGAGAATAAAACCTTTCTGAAAATGGAATCCAGCACTTTGCTTTTACAAATACAGAATTTAAAAACTTGCACTTGGCTTAATTAATTAAATCCATACAGGAATTACTCAAGCCATACGAGGGGGCACAATATATATGCTGATACCTAATTATCATTAATTTAGGGAGGACAAAGCCAGAAAACCACACCACTAAAAATCTCAGGTTGTTTGAAATCATAAGTTTCTAGGACATCAGGAAAAAGAAAAAAAAATTCAAGAAAAAAAAAAAGCCTTTTTGTCATAGCTTTCCACGATGTGAGAGCAACAACAACAACTTTTTTCTCAGGACGTGAGTTTGCAAAGGAACAATCTCCTTCAGGCCATCAGGGATGCTCTGACAGGGCTTTGCCCTCAGCAGCAGCTCCACCACCCTGGCACAGCCCAGGATCAGCTGCTCCTGCCTCACGAGATTAAAAACCCTAAGCTAATAGATTGAAGGAGTGTGGTTTACTTCGATTTCATTTTTTTTAAATGAATGAATTTTTCTACTCCCCATTCTCTGGGGTTTACTTCGTTGTTTTTTTTTTAATGAACAAATTATTCTACTCTCCATTCCCTTTTTTTTTTTTTTCTTTTCCTCTGTGTAATTAAGAGCAGTTAGAATAGAATTAGCCAGGCCAAAGCCATGAGATTTTTGGGGTAAAACAGCCACTGGGCAGAACCACTTGCAGATCTTGGCATGAAACATCAGCTGTGCTGTGTAAATGGCCTTTCAGGAGAGGCAGCCGGGAGAGGAGCGGAGCAGAGCAGGGATGGAGCAGAGCTGCTGGCAGCACTCAGGCCTGCGGGGACAATCTGATGGAGCACGCTGCCAAATGGAGAGCGCATCTCATCTCCCCCCCGAGACAAGGCTGCCCGGCAGCGCCAGGACACGCAGATCAGCGAAGGAAAACAGGAACCTGGAAAAGTCAGGAAAAGACGTGCACACCCACAATCCATCGGAGCAATCATTAGTATTGATTTTGCTGCTGCCTTTGAGGGAGGCATCTGTTACAGGAACCAATACTTAATGAAATTAGGAGGAAACGCGTATGCTTTCCCATAAACACGCCGAAGACAATTGCCCATCACCGCTCATTTGTTACAACTCCCTGGATCCAACCACAGCCTGGAAATAACATTTCAATATCGATGCTGCTCTTAAGTGAACACACAGAAATTTAAAAAATTAAAATAAATAACCGTCCTTATCCCGTTCCTGCTCATAGCAGATCAGTTTTCACCGGGAGCACTGAATAGAAACATTCTCTTCCCACCAAGAGGCATTATTTGCACAGCTACTGATACTCTCTACTCAATGCCCCAGGGGAAAAATAGGAACCCCACAATGTATAAAAGATTGTTCCAGTCTTCATGCTCACCTGTCATGGCCCTCCTCATAAACTTAATTTAATAAAGCACTTATAAGTCAAACGCCTCTCTGCTTTAAAATCATGGATCTGCAACTCAGTATCTTGCAGCTGAGAGTTTCTCCATGTATTTAAAAAAAAAAAAGATCCAAATCACAGAATTGAGTATACAGGGCTTTTTTTTTTTTCTGGGAAAGAAATTCAAATTATTTTCCTCATATTTCAAAAGCGTCTGCAAACAGTATCTTGAAGACTTGAAGTTTTCTGCTCTTGCTTTCAAATTAATGTGAAACATGGCCACAAGTTGCTTCTTTCCAGGTACTATCAGTGGAGTTCACTACTGGACTCCTTAACCTGTCACAACTCAGCTCAGAAAGAAGGCAAAGTGCTCAACCTGAGCTCTTTCACTAAGGATTTTAGCTACAAGTCTCTCAAAGTTCCTGCACACTTTGTCCAAAAAGGGGGTTGACTTCAGCTCTTACACAGTCGAACAACACAATTTCCCAGAGAAACACCAGTGAGCTTTTTCACATTAGCTCTGTGTACCAGGTAGAAGACCCAAATGCAAAACCATTTTATTTGATTTACTCCGAAATCAGGCTTCTGGGGCTTCTCAGGTTCAGGAGGTGATTTTTGAAGTTCTGTTTGTATGTAGTAGAAAATTGCCACACTTTAGAATAATTCTTATTCTCCAAAATAGTCACAAACACAGAGCTGGTACTATCATGAAAATCAGGCTGCAGCACAGACCTATCCAGCCCTACATTATACTCCATTTTAAGTAGTATTATAGCAAACCTCAAAGGAATTTTATAAAACATAATAGGCTTTTAAAACAATATTTTAGAGAAAGAACATGTTTCTATCAACTAGCACTATACTATTTAAAAGTTACAGAGATCCCACAATCTAGTCAATTCTACCAGCTCTCAGAATCACTTCCAGAAAGCCACTTTTAGGTTCAGAGTCAGCCAAAAACTTCCTCAAGCACCAGGTTTAAACATCTGACATGCATCACCCCAGCTCCACAGAGCGCTCCAACCTGTGATAATTTAGGCTCATTTAAGCCTCACTTAGGCTGAGGCCAGCAAGAGCTGTGGGGTCTTAGCAATGGGTCTCACTTTCTTTTCAAAGCAATCGGAATTTATTTATGCTGATGGGTCTCACTTTCTTTTCAAAGCGATCAGAATTTATTTATGCTGGCACAGCTGCTGCTCCCTCCCTCAAAAGAAGATGAAAACCCTGGTGGGAGCTGGGTGGAAGACGCTGTGACAGAAAAGCTGCTGTGGGTCCCAGGTAGGACTGCCAGAGAGGGTGGCTTTGTGCCAGGCTGGAGAAGAAATGTGCCCTGCTGCTGCCCAAATGAAACTACTTCATTTCCCCACCAAGGTTCTCACACTGTCGAGCATCTCTCCGCACAGAAATTAGATGAGCCACAGCAAATTAATCAGAGTTTAGGAGCAGATAACGTAGTTTCTAACAATTGGAAGCTTTAATGTTTTGGATTTTACTTCATCCCTGCACAAAAGCAGTCCATGTCTTGAACAGCCTCGTAGTGCAAAACCTTTTGCTTGGGCTGCCCCCAAAACCAGCAAGAAATCCAGGGTTCAGTTTTCCCTGGCTCACAGCCCAGGGGCTGATCACGGCCAAGGCTGCCAAAGTGGGCAGCCCTGGATTTGCCATTTACTTCTTCAGGGAAATGGGAAATGGAGAAGTGGAGCTGCACACGTCCACATTCCACCTCTGCCCTGGATTTGTCATTTTACTCTTCGGGAAGCAGGAAGGTGGGAAGTGGAGCTGCACACATCCAGATTCCATCTCTGCCCTGGATTTGCCATTTCATTCTTCAGGGAAATGGAGAAGTGGAGCTGCACACATCCAGATTCCATCTCTGCCCTGGATTTGCCATTTTACTCTTCAGGAAGCAGGAGGGTGGGAAATGGAGAAGTGGAGCTGCACACATCCACATTCCCCCTCCGCCCCGGAGCAGAGCAAGCTCGAAAGGAGCCTAACCCTAACCCCAAATCCCTGTCATGTGGCACTTCCAGCAGTTTGAAATGGTGCCAGTGGTGATGACATCTGTGCCAGTGAACGTGAACCAACAATTTTATCACCTGCTGTTGGTTTTCTTCTCCCTGCAGCTCCCCTTATTTGTGTGCCTGTGTGAAGAGCCCCAGCATGTCCCCCTGGGCAGCAGGACCCGGAGTGAAGAAAGCCTTTAGCAAATCAATCCTAAAGTGATTTATTTCCAAGTGGCAGATACCAAGCAGGCAGCATATATTTATCATTTGGACAAGGCCTTAATAAAGATAGATTCCAAGGAAAAGTCTCTCTAAGAAGCAGCTTCAGCTGCAGACACACACCAAAGCTCCCCTCACTGTTTTTAATTAGAGTCATATGCTTCAGCTGGGGTTTAATATTCAGGATGTTTGCTTTCACTTATGAATATTACAGCTGGTTCTCTAAAAGTACAGGTTGTCCTGGCTAAATAGCATGAAACCCTTCTGAGATAACTATTGATTATCAGTGCTGGAAAAAAAAAATACAAATCGAAATATTCTCCCTGAGACAGTAATTGATCTATATTTATTACCTCAATAAAGGTATTTTAAAATATCTTGTTAAAATAACATGAGCAATGCTGAATCATGTGGAGGACTCAGAACAAATGGCCAATCTAGGACAGTAAGAGTATTGCTTTAAAAGAATTTTTGCTCCTCTTTAGAAACTGAGCACTGTAAAATCGGGGGGGTTGGAGAAGGAAGCAGCACACAGTTCCTTTTTGTCCATAAAAATACACTAAGCCTCCTTTTATCTATGCCTAGATAGTCATCCATCATATAAATCATCCATTTTTTACTGCAGTTTACAATATTTTCTGTGCTGCATGGGACAGTTTCCCAGTTTCTTTGAGACTAACCTAGAGCCAACCCATCTTCTCACATAGATGATATTTCTTTCAAGTCAGTGGGAGGACATGGGCTGCAGAAATGAGGTTGAGCTACTCAGAGGGATTTGGATACACATTGCATCAAAATGAATGAAAAGTAAACCTTCTGCACGCCTTGAAAATCACATTTGCTCCTCTGAACTTCATTCAGCTACAGAAGCTCTCTCTGTTCAGGGGCTCAGTAATATTTTACCTGTTCCTTTATGCAGAGCTGCCACAGCCTGGTGCGCTCTGTGGCTGTGCCTTTTTGCTTCATGAAATACAGCCACAACAAAGCTGAGGCCAATGTCAAATCCCAGCTAGAAATAACTCTGTACTGCCAACGGGCTGCTCAGCACTCCTGCCCCACACGCGGAATCTGAGCCAGGCGCTTTGCTCAAGCCCTCTGCCATCAGCCAGGAACAACCTTCCAGAAGTCGAGGGAACCGCGTGGAATAAACCCACTTCAAGTGCAAAGAAAAACACTCCAAAAATGACCAGGAGGGAATGGCTGATCTGTGATTTCTCAGACACCCAAACCCACTATTCCACTGAAAAATCTGCCTTAATGTCTCTCCTCTCTCCTCTCAGCAAGGCGAGGTTGGAGGAGCCTCTCTAGGGACACAACCACCAAAACAAGGGTGGCAGTCCACTGGAAAGGAGCACAGAAATAACTCCTGTCCCTCTCCTGGCCGTGCAATTCCCACCACAGAAATAACCCCTGTCCATGAAATTCCTACAAACCACAGAAATAACCCCTGTCCCTCTCCTGTTCATGCAATTCCCTCCACAGAAATAACCCCTGTCCCTCTCCTGTTTGTGCAGTTCCTACCACAAAAATAACCCCTGTCCATGAAATTCCTACCACAAAAATAACCCCTGTCCATGAAATTCCTACCACAGAAATAACCTCTGTCCCTCTCCTGTCCATGCAATTCCCACCACAGAAATAACCCCTGTCCCTCTCCTGTTTGTGCAGTTCCTACCACAAAAATAACCCCTGTCCATGAAATTCCTACCACAAAAAATAACCCCTGTCCATGAAATTCCTACCACAAAAAATAACCCCTGTCCATGAAATTCCCACCACAGAAATAACCCCTGTCCCTCTCCTGTTCATGCAATTCCCACCACAGAAATAACCTCTGTCCCTCTCCTGTCCATGAAATTCCTACAAACCACAGAAATAACCCCTGTCCCTCTCCTGTTTGTGCAGTTCCTACCACCGAAATAACCCCTGCCCATGAAATTCCTACCACAGAAATAACCCCTGTACATGAAATTCCTATAAACCACAGAAATAACCCCTTTTCCTCTCGTGTTCATGAAATTCCCACCACAGAAATAACCCCTGTCCCTCTCCTGTCCATGCAATTCCTATAAACATCAGCCCATGTGGAAAGCAGAGCCACCCTGCACCAGGCAGTCACCACCACCCACTGCTGCAGATGGCAGGAACATCTGCATGACCTGGAAACCACAGTGACATCAGATAACAAACACACATAAAAATATTTCTTTTCAAATAGTTTCTAATGAAAAAATAAGCTTTTTGCTGGCATCTTCTGTTCTTACGTGCTTCCTCCAAACCCTTCTCAATGAAGAAATCCAGCAAGAAATCCACACAAGAGCTGCCCACAAATGCTCTTTGCCCCAAGAGCCTCAAAGTTTTAGCACCCTGCGTTTCAAACCAGTTATTCAAATGAACAGCCCTTCTTCGGGGTGACTGCCTGGGGGCCACCTCCAGCCCCAAGAATTCCATGTTTTCCTAAACCTTTTAGTGCATCCCTAAGCATGACGAGTGGTAATGGCCCAGGTCGATATTGTGCTGTGGCACATCTCTTCCCTTAGCAGAGAGGTCAGAAGAGACCAAGGAAACCTCAGAGGAAAAAGGCCAGAACAGACATCTTAGCCCTCCCTGGGAAAGGGGAGGCAAGGGAAAGCGCAGAGGATGAACTTCCCTGCAAGGTAAGGAAGGGAATCAAACAATTCTCCACATTTCATATTGCCGCAAAAACCACACTGAAATCAATTTGCAGATAAGCCTGCTCTTACCTGTGTGTGGCTCAGTGGTTTTTCACAGCAGAAAAGGCTCCCGAAGCACAAAAGGACCTGCCTGAAGTTAGGGTGGGATTTGACTTAAGGACTTCCACCTAATTCCCCATGTGAGGAATACAGCTGAGGGACTCTAACGAGATGGGTAATTTGCAATTCTGGATGCTCAGATGCTGCCTGACAGCTTTTTAGCTTTACTTGATGCATCTGGTTTAGGCAAGTATGGGAACACAGGTTTGCTAACTTAAGCTAAGTGCCTCAAGGTAGAACAGTAGTGAAAAGGAACTTGTACAAAATACTTTTTATTTTTCTCCTAATTTTTTTTATATGGTGTCGAGGCAGCGCTGAAACTCTGTAGCATTTATCTCAATTTGGTAATTTTAGAAATTGCCTTGCCCTCACTAGAAAACGAGTGTGGAATATCAGGGGTGAGAGATCAAGAACTGCAGTGCTTTATCCAGGCAGTTTTGAAAGTCAGCTTTTGCTGGGCATTAAAAAAAACCAGTTCTCCACGGCTAAGTCTGTATCTTAAAAATGGTAATCACCACCTGGCATGCTCCATCAACGCTTGGAAACCCGACAAAATGAGGCTGCACTTTACATTTAGGCAGCAGATCAGCAAGGGAGGGAACACATCCCTGCGCTAATGCAGGCAGACACATGGGAAGAGAAAGACACGGAGCAGTTTAGAGGGCATTATATCATAATTGTTGGAAGTGTTGGCTTTTTAGCAGCAATGGCTTTAGAAATTGGGCAGCAGCCCCTCGGCCTGCAGGTGCTGAGGGGAGAATAAATTGTTTATCTGTGCCTGCTGCTGGGGCTCAGGGGAGATGCTGCATTTTGTCACTCAACTTGCTGATCCCTTCAGACAGGTTTCTCCAGTGGCAGGATTTTAGTGCCCAGAGTGCTAATAAGGAGACGTGGCTCCTCTGAACTGATATTTCAGTACGCTGAGCACACAGGGATGCCCTTGGGTAGCCACAAGGAGAGCCATTCCCTAATTAATTCATCCACACGTCTCCTCTTTCGGCTACGCCTGTGTGCATCAGCGCTGACATCAAATTGTCTGTTAACTTTATCAGAAGTATTTCCTTCCCCCCAATTTCCCAGGGGCTGTATCAATACCTCTGTCCCTAAATAAAAGTGGCAGGCAGATGTAAAGTGAGCATCAACTGACTGCCCGGTTTGGCATATCTCCAGTGCAGCCAACAGTTCAAAGTGGTTATTAAAAGGTCAGAGATCATTCCAATTGACAAGGCACCAACTCCAAGTGACACTCATCCAAAAGTGCTAATGGAAATGGAGACAGAAATTGGAAAACCTGTAGGAGACATTTTGACAAGCTCAGCTGAGTGAAGATCCCTGAAGGCAGACAAAGGACTGACATAAATCAGTGGTTTAAAATGCCTTAAAACAAACAGGGAAACACACAGATGTAGGCATTGACAGACCAGTATTCAAGAGCATTTTGAAAAATATTTTCATGGTTCAGGACTATAAAAAGGCAAACGTCTTCAATTTGATACTGCAAGCAGGTGGTTTTCAAGAAAATGCAAGTTTCCCTCTATACTCTATCCCTTTGTGTGCCTTTGCTTTCTTAGCGGAAAAAAAACAAACAAAACACAACCCTGTTAAAGGGATCACATTCAATGAAAAGGGGATGAAAAGGAATTCTGACAGCATCAGACGTCAAGAGTTGATGCCATTCCTTATATATTATTGTATTCAGAAAATCCTGCAAGTTCTCAGCCAGAGAAAAATCCCTGACTTAAAATCAATACCCAGCTAAAGTCCTTTATCCTGGCAGTAATTGCTGTTTGCATGCAAGGCTGCTGCACAGGCCTTCACTGGGAGAAAATAATAAGAGTTTCCTCAGACCTGCAGAAAAGCAAAGAACTGGGATGCCTGCTCTTAGGGCTTCTGTGCCGGGGCGGGTTGGGAGGAGGTGGTATGGCCCACATCTCCTGAAACTCCGCTGGAAACAGCTCTCAGCCTCTCCAGTGAGTGCAAATCTCCAGATTGCAGCTGCCTGCACGGGTTTGTGCCAGCCCACTGACACGGAATTCCTCGCCTGAGTCACGGTATTCCTCATGCCAGCTGGTAGAAGTACACGTTGTTATAAATGAATCGGCCAATTGAATGATTAGAAGAATTTATTAAACAATGAAAGTAAAATTGGAAAAAGCCACAGGCAAACAGCGCTGAGCTGGGCGATCGGTGCTGGGTGAACTGGGTTGGGACAAAACATTTTGTTCACAAAACATTTTGCTCACAAAAATACTGTTCTCACAGGGTATTTTTATACTATTTTCAGACTTTGCAAGATACTGGGGGGGGTCTTCCTGCTTCCCCTCGCCGATCTTGTCCTTTTTCACCTATTAATGCACATTCTTCCTTGTGGCTGCTCCTGACAAAGAGTTTTCTCAGAATATTGTTCTTGCTGGAATCCTGTTAGACAATAATCCCCTCCAATATTTTTTTCTGGCGACAAATATTCATCTTATCATTAATGCACATTGCTGGTGTTTTGCCAGATGAAATAATCCTCCAGAATTCCCTTCTTTTGGGACAGGAATTCATCCCTGGTAGCGAATGCCTTTCCTCTCATCACCTGGTGCATTTTGCTCTTTCCCATTACTCAGTTTCCATTAAAAGATGCTGTAGTTTTAGTCCTGAGCACGGATTTATTCTAAATCATATATTACAACATTACAGAGCTGGCTTTTCGCAGATGTTAAGCTGAATGCTGTCTGTATAATGTTAAAATAACTGCTGTAAGGATGCAGTTTTTATGGTGTGCCTTAGACATGGTGATGGGACAGCTGATGTACAGTGATGTTTGCAATTTTTGAGCTGTTTGGTTGGGATAACACCCCGAATTATGATGAGGACCCCTGTTATTGATATGCCAGCTATCACCTGCTGCCTGTGGAGAACACAGACCAAAACCCGAGCTGGAGGTGACGATGAGAAGGGACTGAAACCACAGCCAAGAAATGTGTCTAACATTCTAAAAATGTTAGACCCGAGGAAGAGCCATGCTAAACGCTTCTGGGAACGTGTAAACTAGTTTGGGGGAAAGTCTAAATATGCATAATTGGTCATGACTATGGAATAGGCTGATGCAATAGCCAAGGTAAGTAAAGGGTGTCTCTGAAATGCCAAGTATCCAGCCATTAAAAACTTTGCTTTCTTGTCTCTGTCTCCTATCATCCTTTATTAAACTTTTCAATCTTCCCAGGAGAGTGAACCTCGTTTTTGACGCTCTGAGCTGCATTTCCCTGTGCTGGCCCCGCTGCAGTGAGGCAGCAGAGCTCAGCAGAGTCCAGGGGAGGACACCTCCAGGGCTGTTCCAAGCTGCTGCTCCCAGCTGGGCTCAGAGCCACAGGCTCTGCTCAGAGCACGTTTCCTTCCCTGGGCCAGTCAGATCAATATTCACAACTGTTGTAAATACGTGGGATATAGCTAATATAATAATGAAAGTATTTAAAGAGTATCTCCAAAACCACTAAGTGTGCACTTAGCTAAGTACCAAACACCCAGCCATTAACCCTTTACTTCATTATCTCTGCCTCCTCTTGTCTTTTCATTAAACTCTTTAAAATTTTACCAAAAATAAACCTTGTTTTTCGTACAACTCTGCTTTTGACAATGCTGCTTTAAAACTGTGCCATGGATCTCAGGGACCTGTAAGACCTTTGTGTAGAAGAAAAACCCCCATGGCCTCCCCAGAAATAATCTTTATCGGTAAGGGCAGGCACACACATCAACAAATCTGTCTGGTAGCTACTCCTGCACCATGTTCTGTGTTCAGAAAACCCTGAGGAAGTTGGAATAACGTGGAATGACAACCAGCACCACTCTCAGTGACTGGCAGGAGGCCGGGGAGCAGCAGATGAGCGACGCCTCACGACAAAATCTGTCCAAGAGGAGCCGTGCTCCCTCCTCTTCCTGCAGCACAGGTTTGAATTTCCTTCACTGCAGCGGCACAATAGCACTACAAAGTGGTGTTTCACTTAATTAAAGTCAAAACTGAGCCTACCATGCATATTAATGAGCACCCTAATGAGCATTAATTTTTGATGTTTCTCGTTAACAAGGATTATAAACTATGACAAATCTCTGTTTGACTGAATGCCAAAATTTGGATGAGTGGGGGTTTAGAATTGTAAATCTGCACGCTTCCCCAGGGCTTTGGAGCACCGGGCAGATAAGCTCTGAAAGCTTGCATGTCAAAGGAGAAATATAAATGTCACAACAGGCTATCACCACTGCCCTTCTACACGTGTCAGGGGAAAAGCACTCGCCTCTTTCAAGGAGAGGCAATTAGGACTCAAAGAATTAATAAAGGAAGTCCCCAGCTCTCGAATGGTGGAAATGAATTAATCTTCTCCCATTGAAAGCCATGAAAACGCTTTAATATTGAGAGCTGTGTGCGAGCAGGGGTGAACCCACCGCTCTGAGCGGCGTTTGTGCAAACACTGAGACCATGAGCTGGTCTAGGAAACGTGCAGGTTCGTACCTGTTGTCATGGCACTGGCACGAATCAGCCAAGCAGCTTTAAAAGATTAACACATCCCAGAAAATGCCTGGCTCATGCACCACAGTCGCAGGAAATTCTAGAGGGTAACAAACCCATATGGAAATTCCGCGCTGATATTTCTGGGGTTGTCCCGTGCCAGCAGGACTTGGCCATTCCTGTGGGTCCCTTCCAGCTTGGGACATGCCACGATTCCATGGTTCTGTTCCTGTGACTTTTCAAAGTTATTTCTGTTCCAGAATGTTTAAAATGAGAAACTTCGTGAGGTTTTCCCCTTTTATTTTTCCTCAGTGTCGTCTTCTGAGCATCACTAAAAATCCGTAGCGACATTTTGCTTTGTTATAATCTGGCGTTCAGAAAGGAAATGCACCTTTTTAATAAATTCTGAAAACTATACTTTTTTTCCCCGAAGAATAAATTCAGTCGTGTCCCTGTCTGCCATGCACCCCTACCTCCACAAAAACCCACCTAAACAAACAGAAACAACACAAAACTTTCAAAAAAACTGCTCTCCATGAGCAAGGAGCTGAGGGGGTGTCTGGCAGCCACACAAGGTCACCCAATTCACCATAACGCACATGGCAAAACTCTGTGATCGCTGATCTTCTGTGCTGCACCTCCTGCTGACACCCCACAAAGCCTCTGCCTGTCTGGTCACTTAATTTAATTGATTTTACCCTGGATGTACTTGAATGGATTCGCTCCCCTTACTGCTCTCACTGCTGTTCATAAGTTAGAAAATGGATTTTAAAAAAAAACCCCACTACTCTCCTCTCCGTGCATCAGCCAGTCCTGAATTGCCATCTGATTTTTTTTCTGTGATTGCTGACACTTTTAGACAGCAGAAATATTTCTGACACTCACACTAAACCAGGCTGGATGTTTTATACCTGCTGAGAATCTCACAGTCCTGTCTCCCCAGCTGGGAAGGTGGAAATAATGTTGGCCCTTTCCAGTGATCCATGACAAATTTTTATTTCTATTTTCAGTTCAATTTCTACTGGTGTGCCTTTGATTTCTGTTTTGATGTCGTTTCCAATAATCAAAATAACAAATCCAGCTTTTTACTCACATCTTTCAAAACCATCATCAAATTATGACAGTTCCAGCGTCCCAACAGGACAATTCAGAAAGACCTTCCATTAATATTTACAGAGTAGGATCTCAGTCAGAAGAAAAATGAATTAACTTACAACTGAGGTCAGGAAGGTAACTGTAATTAAAATATATCATCATCCTTATTCTTCTGTCAAAGTGAATGATAACTGATAGCAGGATTTTCTAACTACCCCCCATATTATAAGTATTATGGAGGGGTTAATTATTTTATTTTTCGGAGCTGTGGAAAAATTGGGTCTAACTAGGTTAAATGACAAATCAACAAACACTGAGCTAAAAGTCACCAGCTGTCCCAGGTGAATATTGATGCTTTTGCAGTCACTAACTTCACCCTGGAATCTGTCATTTAAAAAAAAAAATCACACAGTTGTAATGAACCCAAGCATCTGGGACAGCAGTGGGGGCCACTGCTCTCAGTAATCCCCCTCATGCACCTCTGAAAAGGGTGGGAAAGGAGATCAGCAATTACAAACATCTTATTTTGGAGAATATTTTTCCATCTGACCTGGAAATACACTTTTTATGAAACAATAATGGTATTTTCCCAATTTTAGTGGTTGGGACAGTGATTTGAGAGAAGTGTGGAGAGCTCCTGGAAAAGCCACCAACTGCTGCCTCGTTTTCAGACGGATGAAATCAGAATTGGTGTACCCTGCAATGGGTGGCTGTTTTATCTGATCAAGCTGTGATTCCCTAATTATAAAAGGTATGAGTGAGTGTGTGTGTTTATGGAAGGGGGAAGGAAGGTTCTCCAGGAAAAACCTCCATCAGGAGTCCAGGAAATTTGCCAAGCCACCATGCAATTATCAAAATATCACTCGTGCTCATTGCTTGGAAGTGCCACTAGACCTCATCTCAAAAAGAAGAAAAAAAAAAAAAAAAGTAATGTTTTTTCTCTTGATTAACAGACTTTTACTGCTTAGGGCAGCTCAGATGATCTATCCTTCACCTCTGTCAACATGTGTAGGAATCCAGCTCTGAACATGCTGAAATCCATCAGCTCACAGATGTCAGGAATAATCAGGGGCAACTTGGAAAAAAAACCCTAAAAAAACACAAAAATTAAAAAAAAAAAATTAAAAAATAAAAGAAAAAAAAGACAAACCCCAAGCCTGCACTTTGCACAGGCTCACACCCACAAACACAGCCAGCCATGGAAGCAGAGCAGCTGCCAGAGCAGGTATCTGCTCCCCACTGCTGCCCTGCACGAAACCAACGCAGGGAGGGCACCAGGACAGAAAACATCTCCTGTCCTGTGTGACGGTGTGTGCAGGGACACGTCTGCCCCGCGCTGCAGGGAGCAGGGCCGGGCTGGCCCCTGGGTGCCCACCCGGGCTCTCCCCGGGGGACAGGGCTGTCCCTGGGACACTGGGAAGGGTGACCGAGCTGCAGAGAAAAGCAGGGAAGTGACAGGAGGGCAGCTCTGCAGGGCTGGCAGAGGGGACATCTGCAATGACATCCCCAGCCTGAGGCAGAGGATGCCCTGCTGTCCTTTCCCGCAGTGCAGGCCTGTCACGGTAGGACACAAAATGGATTGACCCCATAGAGCTGTCAGAGAGAGTTCAGGCTTTATTTACGATCCCAACAGTTTCTGTTAGAACACGCTGTGTAAAAAGGTCTGTTCTTGCTCCATGGCACTGACACTGCTCTCCATTGGGTCAGGAATCGGAAACAACCCCTGGGACAGTTGTTCTGGCAAAGGGAACACTGTTTGCTGAGCCTGTGCTGAGAAACGCAGAGAGATGGTTTGGAAAGAGAAACTGTTGGCAGCTTTCCCTTGGGAAAGGAGCCGGCAATGGTCAGCGAGCTGAAATTCAGGCTCAGGAATGTCGAGCCCACACAGGCCCTTTCCCCTCTTCCTCCCTCAGCAGGTCCAGCACAGCCCAGTGATAATGAGCAATTTAATCTGATATATAAACCGTGTTGGCACTGTGTGGATCAAACTGGCCTTTCTGAGGCAGCAGGGAGGGGCTCAGGGGTGCATCCCTGGCTCCAAGCACATTCCCACCGAAATCTGCTGCCAGGGCAGGGAGAATGGGATCAGCATCAAAAGCTGTTGTCTTCCTCACCTCGCCCCATTTAAATACATGTTTACAGGCAGCAGCAGGGATTGCTCTCACTGTAGTCACTGAGAGGACACCAATAAACTCTAATGAATATTGCCACAGCCCAGGTCAATAGGTAAATGATTGGCATTTAACACTGAGCGATTTCTAAAAGGAGAAACCCACATTTTATACCTCCTGTTCATGAACAAAAGCGGTAGCGAAATTTAGCCTGGCATTGGCCGGGCTTTGTGAGTTAAAGGGATAAACTCCATTAATTTTGTGCTGATAAAATGTTATTTCAACTCATTCTATTGTCTGCTTCTCCCTTGCCAAGATCCCCAATTCTTTTTTTTCCCTTACTACTCCTATCTGCGCTGGAGGCTACATGAAGCCAAGGTTAGGCGGTGGAATATTTCCTTTATTGCCTGTTGATAAACCGGCAGCCTGCGGGGATTTCTCCCTGCAGCCTGTTCCATGCAATACCCTACAAGTTGCTGCTGATGTGGTACCATGACTTTGCAAACAGGATTGCAAGAAATGCCCCCAAAATTGCATTTATTCCAGTTTCCAAACAGCGAGATTACCCCGGTGTAAAGAAACACCACCAGATATTCGTGTAAATGTGTTTTGCTTGGACTAGAAGCTTTCTTCTAAGAAAAGAAAACAAAAAAACATTTTAACATTTACAATATTCTGGCTCAACATTTGTGACCAAACAGTTGGGCTGCTCCATGAGATTACAATGAATCAACCCAAAACTGATTTATCTGGTTTCCCTTGCCAAGCTGAATGACAAGCTGAAAACTTGAAGCGACCAATTATGTCTTGAAAATAGTTGCCTCAAAATAGCTGCCTTTCTAAAACCATTCCTCAGCCCATGATGTAGAACAGAATTAAGAAAGTTCAGCGCCCCTCCATCTTGGCAGATACAGCGCAGATAAAACCACCTCACTTGCAAAAATCTCAAAAAAAAAGAGAAGAATTACAAATTTAGGGCACGGCTAGCAGAAGAGAATGCAGTTTGCCCCTCTGACAACTTGATGTTACGTGGAAAATATTAGTTAAGGGTGAGACACTAAGGTAAGGAAAAGAGGATAAGGTGAAGAAATGAAAACAAAGCTTTGCAAGAATAGCTCTGAGTGCTTTCCCCTGCTTCATATATTCAAGGCTACCAGTAAGTGTGCTAATGAAAAATCATTAGCTGATGATATCAGGTTACGAGACCTGATCAATACTCAGAGGAGGAACTGAGCGTCACACAAGAACTACAAGATGAAAGCTGAACACCAAGCATTTAAGAACGACAACGGTTTTGCTGTAAAGTGGAAACCGGAGAGAACTGGGGAAGGCTTGGGCGTGTGGCTGCCGAGGTGGCAAGCACGGTGCTGGTGTGCATGCACCAGCCAGCTTCGGCAGGGACACGCGGGCACCAGGCGCGGAAGGGAAGTCAAGGCTGGGAACGGCGATGGTTATTGTCAATACCTCTGGCATTAAAGAAAAGCTCTTAATGTTATTTTTGCCCCCAAATTAACGGGCGTGTATTTGTCGCCCTGATTTTTTCACCTTCTCTTCTGTTTCACAGTTCCATGGTTTGGGTTTGTTCTTGTGCTCAGGTGTGTAAACACTGGCAATGTTTATCATAAATTCAAGGGAAGTTTTCATTCTTGTTTTAGAGCTATGGACAGCTGATGGACAGTTGTCTTGACCAACGGGATGGGGAGAGGTGTCAGCCTTCTCCCCCAGTCCCTGGTATTTGTGGAAATACTATAAAATGGAGTCAGATCTTTTTAAATAAACAGTTCATGCCTTCTCACCAAAGTGTGCGTGTGTGTGTGATGAACAGCGTCATGTATCAACCAAACACTGGCTGAAAGCAAAAACTTGGGGGGAAAAGATTATTTTAGAAAAAACACTCAGCAACAGTCTTCGAATAATGGAGACAGCAGGAAAGGAAGTAGCTTGAATTTAATGTATTTGTGAATGGAGTTGCAATTCCCTGCACTGGCAGGCTACTGGGCAGTGCTCTGGTGCTCCACTTGGCAGGAGTCACCTTGAGCTGGATGATTCTGCAGGATTAAGGCCTAGGGGAATTCATCATATTTAATATTAAAGACTTTACTTTGACACAATTTCAATTGACTACAACAAATCAAAGCAAACTCTGCAATAAATGTCTTCATAATGCCTTGTGCTGTAGCTGTGCTTTGAAAGTCCAAAATCAATAAAAGCAAAATGGTGACATATGTTTGTATTATTTGGAAAGCTAAATGCATGCAAGGGATCTGTCACCGCAGGATTAATAGAGTACAAGATGTTCTGTTTGTTGGGCATCTGATTGTCTGTCTCATAATATGAATTTTGAAATAGCTGGGGATTTCTGCTAGTGCATTCGCAGGTTTATGCCGAATTTCATATTAACAATAAATCATCCTGTATGTGTAGTTCTCTTTTTCAATTTACTGCAGCACAACTTCATCAATCCACACGGGGAATAGGGCCGTGCGCGTAATGAGTAGAAATCTGATAATAAAATATTAAGTGGGACAACGAAACAAAAACATTTGAAATATTAATACCAAGGCTCTGAAATACCCCTCTCATTGCTATTCCGCCTGCACTTGGTGTGCACACACCTCCCACGTTTGGGTGGCTGACAGCAGCAGAGTGCCAAGCAGCCCATCCCAACGACTGCCAAATAACCCGCTGGAAACTGGGAAACCCATTTACCCGCGATGTAAATGAAAGCAAGACGCATCCCGTTGCGAGGTGAAAGGCATTATTTTTACTCCAGCTGGCAGAATTAGCTTTGGCCAGGTAATTACTCACTGCCTCAGTATGCACCGAGCGCTTCTCAAGGTGGACGTGGGTGAGTTTGTCACGGCTGACCCTTGGTCTGTGCCTGCGCTAACGAGGCAGAGGAGAATTCCTGACCCAGCTCGGTCCCCGTGGTGCCGGACGCAGCGTGGCCCGCGCTGAGCCCGTGCTTGAGCATTCCCTTGACTTCCAGCTCCACTTTCCAGCCCGTGCTGAGGCTGGAGCCCGCGGCCCTCTCCTCTTTGGTGTCCCCCGCAGATTCAGAAACTCCTGGAATTCATCCAGTCTTGGCTGCAATCTTTAAACGCGATTTCTACATTCAAAACCCACAGGCAGGGCTTTTTCAAGATCAAATGCTTCTGGTGCTCCACAAAACGCAGCTCTCCCTTCCCGTGTGTCATGTAGGCTCACGAGCTGAGTAATTCTCCTCAGCTAACCAGGATCATGTTTACTTAACTGATGTGAACAGACAAAGAAAAATATACCAATTGCTCAATGTGTGCAAAATTTATGGTTTGTAGCGAACATAATGTGTTTAACAATTTTATCCAAGTTTCAATCTAGGACAAAACAAATATGTTCACATAATCCCGAGCAATATTGTAGCAGTTGCCTGCAGTAAGTGATTTAAAGTTTTAATTAATCATTAAATACACTGTACACATACAGGTTTATCTTTTTAAATAAAAATATGCAAAACTTCCAGAGTCATTAACAATTTAATAAGCTGTTTAAACAAGAGAAGTCTTTGAAATGCTTGATCTGTGCCTGTGCCTTCTAAGCAATCACGCACTGATTTATCGTCTTCACAAATTGCTTGTCAGCTGGACCAAAAAGACATGTTCTGCAATTATCCCCGTTCTGAAAAGGATCCATATAATCTTCATATCAATGGGTACAAGAAGTATATGGAATCAGGTTACATATCTTTTTCATTAAAAAAAATGTTAATTGGCCTTACCTATGTCATTAAGAGTTGCTGAGAACCCAAGGAAAATAAATGTTCTATGGCCAGAGCACAGAGTTGCAGTATCTACGTTTTATTTGCAAGAACACAAAGAGACGACAGCAATAATGACCAAGGGGAGCACGCTGGACTTGACAGCATAACGTGAACTGTGGGACACTGCTGATGCAACTTGATATTGTCAAAAGGTCATCATACATCTTCATCGGCAGCTGGAGGATATCAGCCTGGACATCCCCCAGTTTTACCTTCAGCTTAGGCTCAATTTTTGCCAGAGGAGGGTGAGTTAGTAAGGAGGATGACCCTCACCAATTCAGAGCCATTTCAGCTGTCCCCTGCTCGAGCTGGAGTTGGGTTGGCGAGGCACAGATTTCCTGCAGAAGTGGAACAGCAGATGTGCAGCTCAGGGCTCCGCTTTCCTTGCCTGGGTATTAAGCAAGGAGCAGAGGCAGGGAAGATTCTCTCCAACCCTTGCCTAAATTCAGCCATGATTTGTCCCATCGCGTGAGGTTCATGGTAGTGCAGCCGATGAAATGAGATATCACACACACACACACACGAGGGGGAATCCCCCAGTGACCCGCAGCAGGAACTGCTGAGTGTCAGCTCTGTCCTCGCTGCCCTCCCAGAGTAACCCGCAGCCTGTGGCCCACAGTAAAATCTCCTACCCAGAGTAACAGCAGACCGAGTCAGTTTTGTGACTGAAGGCACCAAATTTGTCCTAATTTGACTCTTGGCTCTGCCTGGTGTCAGGGCAGAGTCGCTGCGTAAAACTGAACCTCTGAGAGGTCCAGCTGCAGCCTGGAGACTCAGCCTGGGAGAAGGGCTGGAAATTCGGAAATCTGACCAGCAGCAGGACCAGCCCCACCTGCCTCTGGAATCTGAGCAAAACCATCCAGAAATCTGCCCTGTAGCACTCCCCTGCTTCAACGGGTAACCTTTTAGTATCTTCCTGTTATCGCCTCATGGTATTTAGTCAATGGAGGAGAAATCTTGCTGCATTTCAAAGTCTGATACCAGTCTCCAAGTGCTTGCTATGAAGACAACTGAGAAGTAGTCATTACTTTACTGGTTTACGCTGAGACACGCATTCTAGTTTTATTGTATTCTTTAATTATTTAATTCATATTATTAAGGAGAAACAGAACTGGTCCATAATTTGGCCCCACCGATCTCAATATCCAGTTCTTGCTATGGTACACGAAACATCCTGTGGAAATTTCTGGATAGAGTATAGTGATTAATCCCATCCAAATTCGTGCACTTCAATGCACTGCACTCCCAACTTAATAATTCAGTCCGAGTTCCATTTTGTGCAGCAGCTTACAGAGCCTTGTTTTGTAAGCATCAAGTTTAACCATTTTTTAGCTGCAGAGGCAATAATGGTGCTTGTCAAGCCTTGCTGGTTTCTAAACACCCACGCTGGCACCTCAGCACGCTGAATCATTACGCCGCATTCCCAAATCGTTCTGCCGCATTCCCAGAGCCACACTGCTTTGTTTTGTGTTCCTGAAGTGTGAGAACGCAACACAATTCACCTGTCACGGAAAAGAAACTGGAAAACGACTTTGGTTTTGAAAATGCAGGTTGAGGAAGAATCTGCAGGTCTCCAAGCCTGCGCCTGGCCCAGTGTGCTGTTTGGGGTGGCGTTCTAAAATGGCTTTGACGTCTTGTGAACAATCCCAGCCAAGCACTGTGAATTATTTTCTTCATTTCACATCCAAGCCCCAACGGCTTTTCAAGCATTAAAAGCATACACTGCTGCATGTAAACTTGAAATAACAGAGCTTTGAACTTCGTGTTTCCTGCTGTTGAAATTGCAGAATTACCACAGAATTGAATGGCTTTAGAGATCAGAAATGCTCAGCCTTATCTAGAACAGCCACCCAAAACAGAGTGACACCTGTTAACACTGTCAGTGAAACAAGGGAAGGAGCAGTAATTCTTGTAATACAGATATAGCAGATAATTTGTTTTATTGTGCTGTTAACAATAAACAGTGGTGGTTACGAAACTTATAAGACTGACGTGGCAGGCAAACAGCTGGGAGGAGAAACAAAAGCGCTTCCACCAGTGGAAGAAGCCGCAAGCATCAACAAACAGGTAAGAAACACTACTGGGCCCACAGAAGCATTTTAATCCCTTGCTCTCTAAGGTTTTTTTGGCCTGGAAAAAATGGCACACTGAATTCATACTCCTAATTATATGATCCCACCATGTAATTTGACATGTAGAATCACATAAACACATTAACTCACATCCCAGAGGTCTCAACAGCATATTCTAGACTCGCTAGTGAATTATTGCAAAGTCAGGGGGTGAAGTGCCGAGATCTGGTGGAGAATCTATAGCAAATAAAGAGGAATAAACTGCCTGTCACGAGGGGCCCCAGCAGTTATTCAGTAGGGTCGACTTCATTCAAAGTAAAGATTGCCTTCCTGGAGCTGAAGGCTTACTTGGGCAGTGGGAAATGCATCTCCTGTGCTTCAGACACTTTGGGAAGCTCACTGAGCACCATGTGGTGGCGCTTAATAGAGAAGTTTGTTCTTAGTCATCTCATCTATTTTTGTTCTAATTTTATTGTAATTGATTCAGTGTTCTGGGCATTGTGAACCTTTATTTATTTTTACTTTTTTTTCCACTACAAGCTGTGCCAATCTCTCATTAATATCAATGAGATTTGTGTAAGCTTCAAAAGCCACTCAGCATTTGGCAGGATTAGGATAACTTGACAAAGGGAGCGTTGAAATAGATTTTCAAAAATGACCTGCAGCAATTCAGGGCTGCGGTGGCATGTTCTGCGTTATTTGCATGCCTTGCTGAATCTTAACCACAAACTTCATTGAATATGATTCCCCACGGAGAAGAATGAGCCTGCACCTCGCTTGTACCCATCAGAATTTTGAGGCCAGCTGGGGATTTATGTTTCCTGAAGAAGCGAGGGAGGTAACTCCAGCTGGGCTGGAGAGGTGAAGCCAAACCAAGAGAGGCAGAAGCAAAGTGCTGCATCACGGAGGCAGTGACATCCAGTGAACAGATTGAAATGGGTTAGAAAAATAAATGGAAGTCTGAAAGCACAGTGTGGAGCCACGGATGCAGGCTCTTACAGAAGAGTTATATCATAGAAAGGAAATAAAACATCATTTGACTTACATTCCTCACCGTGCCATCCATTCCAGACAAGAGCTAGAACAGATTTAGCCCCGTGCAAGTTGTCTTCCAAATGCTAGTACATAAATTATGATGTCCTGTCCCCGTTTGAACACTCAAGTGGCGCTGAAGTAGATATTTGTGCCTCACAGTCCCACTCTTCCACCAACATGCAGAAATGGGAATCCTCAGGCACCCACATTTACAAATTAAGGAAACATTATGCTGTAACAAATGACTACACACTTGGAAATTATTTTAAAGCAATCTGAAAAACAGCCTACAGGGGTTCTGCAGATTTATTGCGAAACAAAAACAACATTAAACCGCAAAACATAAAGAAAAAAATAACATCATTTCCCATATGTTCAATGTGTGAAATGGATATACAGCCCTTTAGGTGGCAATTGTAATAAAGAAAAGTCATCTGGGTCAAATGGCATATTTCTATTTATTATTAGCATTATTTAAACTATATTTGAGGTGTACAGAGTGCTATAAAAACAAATAAATGACTGACAGAGCCCTTCCCTGAAAATCATACAACATGCAGTAGGCAAATCAAAGCGTAATAACTTTTAAGTTTTTGCAGCGAGGAAAAAATATCACAACAAAAACACGTTTCAGAGTTTTTGGCTGTGAAGTGAAGGGCTAATTTAAGGGGTTGGGTTTTTTTTTTTCCTTTTTATTACAGAAAAAGCAGCAGTCTGCATTCAGATGGGCTCCTCCGCTCACACAGCTGAAGTGACAAACAGGACTATCTCTGATGCCACCAAGCAAACATAAAACAACAAGGAGCCCCATAAAGCAGGAGACGCTCAGATCTCATTTGCTGGGTGCCAGCAGCGCACTCCATCTATATTTCAGGGGAGCTCACACAGAACGAGGCCGAGTTTCAAGGCTCAGATGATCCCCTGTCGTTAAACCAACACGGAGGATTTTATTAGCCACATGTCTGCATTTGCTACAGCAAGTGCTAAACCCTGTCTGGGTTGTTCTCGGTGTTTTAATAAAATCCTGGGTGAGGCCAGGGTGTTTTTAGCCCCGCAAAGGTGCACCAAGCTCTGAGGGGTGCCAGCAGCCTCCCAGAAATGGCTTATAAAAAATTTAGCAAGATGGCTGGATCAGAGGTGTTTGAAAAAGCAAAAAGAAATTAAAAT
>WBMY01015302.1:0-23138 GCA_013397315.1 Donacobius atricapilla
TATATTTATATATATTTTTATATTGTACCTTACAGTAGGACAAGTATGTAAAAGTATTAAGCTCACATGTATTTTTTTATTACGGGTGAATGTTTTATATATGTTTCCAGTCACACTGAAAATGAAAATGTGGGTCAACAATGATACTATTATTTCAAAAATGGGGAAGCTCAGACTTGCTCAGGCAACAGAATTTGGAGCATCTCCAACTGCATTTAACTCTGGTTCTTGGGATGCTCCTACTATAAAAGTACTTGTTTGTATTGGTCCCACTACATAAGGACACTGTTTTACCAGACTTCATCTCAACATTTTGTTCAGGTTAATTGGTAAAAGTTATTAGAGTAGTATTGGCATGTTTAGAGATATTTATCCCACCAATGCTGGAATGTGAACAACTGCTGTTTAGAGATGAGCAATCCCCTCCATTTACTATGGTGGGAGTGTTAATGAAAAGCACACAAACAACTCCTAAATTTTTAGGAGATAATATTGGATAACATGGAAGCTTGCAGTTCTTAAAAGAGAGGTTTTATTTTTAAAAAATTAGGATAGTTGAGCTTACATGGCCCAATAACTTCATATAGAGCTTTGTGCATGTTTAATAGGCAATTACACCTGCAAGCTTACAAATTAGTATTTCTGCTACTTCTGGAGAGGTCTGGCACAAGGTTTGGGAGGACAATATGACATAAGAAGGTTTTGTAGTATGATGGGTTTGTTTTCATAATATCCGTTTCCATTACAAAAAACATCTCCGCAGTAGTAAATGCTCTACAGGCAGAAAATAAAGTGACAGTCCCTGACCTAAGCTTTACAAGTCTGTCTGTGCCACCTGAACCATTCATTCAGTCACCAACCTGACACATTTTCCTTTTTCTTCATCCACTTTGAGATAAAGAAAGTGATGTAGGACAAACAAATATTTCTGGAAGTCAGCTGTCACAATAGCTGAACCTTCTGTCATGGGGCAGGGAAGGGATTTGGACATTTGGTTCTCGTACTGGAGGTTGTTCTCATGTCATAAAGCATTTGAAATTAGCCTGGCCATTAGTTGAGGTCCGTGGAAATTGAGAAGAAACCACTAAGGTCCTTGTGGAAAGCAGGTAGGCAGTGAAGAAACAACACTGGATGGGCCCAAAGTTACCATTTGGGTAATAAAGAGAAATAATTCTGGAAACCTCTAGAAGACCTTAAAATTGAAGACGAGCAGTTTCTGTTGGATTTGTAGAGAAGGGGGAGCCCAGGATGGGGAAAAGGGGAAGTGTTACGTTGTAAAAGCACCGATGAGCAATGCTCAGAAGGGCTCTGAGCCCAGAAAGATGCATGCCTACAGGTCTAAGGAAAGGATTTTTTAATAATCAGAACATCCAGCCTTAAGCAAGTTCAACCTCCGTAATTTAATAGGAAAACCGTATTTTAACTTCTGTGCAAAAGAACTGGCAGGTTTAACACAATGCTTTCTCGGCATTCTGGATTTGTTTTCTGAAGGGCCAGTAGGGGTGCTGTGCTGGACTGATGCAATTTGGCATAAATACATTGAATCTAAACCTAACCTAAACACTTGGGCTTGGCTCATCTGAAACTATCTGCCACCTATCAGACAGCAGAAAAGACAGAAGCCAGAAAAAATGTTGATCAGCAGAGATTCAAAACAAACTAAGAAAGCCCTCAGGGTTCCCAAAACCAGTGGTTCAGCCCTTCACTCAGCTGCCAGTCTCCTGTCTTCTTTGTTTTACCTTGGCTTTATGTTAAGCTCCCTCACTCCACTTTAATGTCACACAGAGACCTGCTTCACTCGCTTGATTGTTGATTTCCCTGGGCACAGCCCTTGGGAGTTGGGAGAATCTGTTGAGTGAGAGCTTAATTGTAAGGCAGAATTACAAGGCCTCTCACCATTATGTTGTAGGCTCAACTTGTAACTTCGTAAGGTTAATGAGATCTTTGAAACAAATACAAAAGAGAAATACGAATTCCTGTCTCTGTGCTGCTTTAAAGGAACTTCAGAAAAGATGCATGTAAGAAAAGTAAACAGCCCTGTTTTAAGGAGGTAAGGCTTAACATCTGAACAAAGCCCCAGTGTCCCAATGAGCACTGAGTTATGCCAAGGTTTGTGTCCAGCCTTTGTGAGCAAATCCCCCCGTCTGCACTTCCATAAAATCAGTCATAGGGGACCCCTGAAGCATCTGGCAGATGTCAACTGCAAAAAGGAGCCTTTGATAGACAGACTTGTGAAGTGGTCGAGAGCATGTTTAAACATGCCTTCTAAGCCTGAAAATTTACAGGGTGAAGACAATAATCTTGTGAGAGGGAGCTCGAGAAGGATGTTAGAAAGGTACCATGAAATCTTTACTAGAAATTGACTTGTTTGATGACCTAGTTTATTTAGAAAATAAAATTTATGTGAGGATAATCACAGGAAAATAATCTACTTTTATGTCATGAAAAATCCCTGCACATTTCATATACTCAGGCTTGTTTCCTATACTAAGTGCTCCTGTTAACACATTCACCCATAAGTTCTGATATGAATATTCCTTTTCTGTGCTCTTTTCCTCCCACACTTGATGCTTCTCTCGCATTTCCTTCATATGAACTGTTGCTTTTCCATTGCTGAGTTGCTCTCAGTGAAATTGTTTGGTGTTTTTTGAAAATCTCATCCTTCAAACCTCTCTGTAAAAATGGTTAACTATTGATGGATACACACAAGGACAGTGCACAAGAGGGAATTTTTTAAATGAAGTTCTTTCCTTTTGATGTGATTCTATATGCTGAAAATGATTAAATTAAAATTATTTTCAAATAGAAATATACAAAGTCACAGCAGCAGCTCTAGATTTAGACAAAACCTAGACCTGGATATGGTAGAGCATGGATTTGTCCATGACTACTGAAACTAAAATGTGAGCCAGATACAGAGGAAGGACCATCTCTTCTGGAGTAAGGAAAAAGTGCAGTTCTCTCTCACCAGAGATTGGAGATGTTAGCTGTAATCCTCTTCACAACTAGAAGGAAAGTAAGGAGCAGCAAGGAGACTCAGACCCGTGTGCCTTCCTGAGGATAAGAGAAATTCAAGCTTAAATGTCTGCCCTGTCTGCTGCAAAAGAAGAATCTGAATCTGGCTCTTGCAAATGAGTGTTTGCTCTTGCCACTGGCATCTTGGTAGCTTGGATCTGAGCATGTCTGTTTCTGGTTTTGACCAAAAATAGTGCACTGCATATGAAAAGATTTTCCTAATGAAGTTTTTATCAAAAACAGCATGGTCCTTTGAAAAGCATTAATGAATTGGAATTTCCTCATGAAAACATTCCACCAAAAAATTCCTGAACTAACTCTACTCTTCATTTTAGCTAGATTTTGGTCCTCAATTACTAGAAAACACTTCCTTCCTCTGCTGAGCTAACAGAAATTCTTTAAATGAATGAAGACAGACAAGTCATTAGCTTTTTTTCACAGCCAGGTCTGAAGTGAATAGAAAGAAAAATCCTGTGCAGGCAGGTGAGGCTAGAAATATGTCTTTTATAGTAAATAAACATACCAGGAATCAAACATGATTTTTAGATAGCTTAAACAATAACAAAGCAAGCTTGTGAATAGGGACTGTACAAATATTTTTTGAATGAATAAGACTCACTTGAAAAGTTTAATCATTGATTTAATTTTACACTTGAGATCATTTGCAGTCCTGTTTCTTTTTAAAGTAAGACTGATGTAATTTAAGAAACATGGAGGCTGAAAATATTTGCAAACCTAAATTGTCACGGTATCACTTAAGGCAATAAAGCCATTTCAAGTTCATCAGATGTTTTAAAAGCTTTTGAATAAAACAACAAAGCCCTAAATGATCAAAGTTTTATTCTGAGCAGTTATTGGATACATCAAGGCTGTTCTCCTTAGAAGAATATGGGGGAAATCTAAATTAGATACCTGTTGGTGCATAACTGCATTTAATTTTTGACTGCTCTGCTGTTAAATATGAACATAACATCCAAAGGATCTTGTTCTTTACTGCAGATGAACAGCCCTCAGAGAGTGATGCAAAACTTAGAAGGAGTGGAGGTAACTCTAAAGCAAGCACACAGAAAATGTAAGCACTGGAGTTTCTGAGCCCATTTGTGTGGCTCCTTCTTCCTCTTAGAAAATATTGCTGAAGCCACAGAAAGAGGCAACCTCAATGTAGTCTGATTTGGGAAGTTATTATAGACAGGTACTTTAATGCATCCTTGCAAGTTCTGAATAGGCACATTGCTCCTAAACACAAAAATTGGTGATAACAGTGTTTTACATCATAAGCATCATATACTGCTCACCCAAGAAGTGCCTGACAGTGTTGGAATGGGGCACCCGTGCTGGAATTCTCCACACTAACTCCAGCCACGTGCAAGGAGCATGTGCACCACAGAGAAGCTCCTGTGCACCTGAGGAGAGAGCATGAAATGTTGTGGGATGCACTTCATCCTGTCGAGATCACATGGGCTGACTGGAACGAGATAACTTCTCCTCGCCCTGGACACCAGCTCAGGTGGGGCTGCCCACACAGGGGATTTCTGCTTGGGGGAACGCCACAGCTGCAGCCTGCTGAAGTCTTGTGCTTGGTACCATGTGAGATCTAAAGTCTATGGTTTCTGTTGCTTTTTTATCTCATTAGCCAAGGAAACCAGTGAGGCTTTCCCAGTTGCACATGATAATCATGTTTCAGCTTCGTGCTGTTTGATGAGAACTGGATGTGCATCACGGCTCTGTAAGTCAAGCAGGGTTTCCTGTGAAAGGTTACAAGTTTTTCACAGGAAAGAGGGAATAATGCATTCCAATGGCTTTAGATAAACTGGTTGGAAAAATGATGGGAGTGGTGAGGATTGTATCTAACATACATCTTACGCCCAACTGGTATGTTAAGAATATTTTTAGAAATACCTGAGGTTATTTTTTTTCCAAACATAGAAAAGTGGTGTTGATTTTTATGGTCAAACCAATATCTTAGATTACTTGTGTTGGGTGTGAATTGACAGAATTAACCACATATTTCATTTAAAAAAATCTTAACAACTGTTTAAATCAGTGTAAAAATAGTCTTTACACTTTTCAGTCAGAGAATACCTGCAGACAGAAGGCAGTTTGGGAGGTTTAATTTAGTAGCTAGGTCAGAATAAATTTTCAGAATTTTAGAGGACCAAAGTCAGGAAATCACTGGGCAACGATGTTTGTTTTGCTTTTAACAACAATAACAGTATTTCGATTGCATGAGTCTTGGCATATAGGAGTATGCCAGAGAACTGGAAAATATAAATGTTGTGCCAATATTTTAAATGGGTAAGTGGGAAAATCTGGTAATTATATTCCTGACAACTTGACATTGACATAGGGCAAAATAATGGCATAGTTGATACAGGGCTTTACTACTCAAAATCCAAAGTCAGTCAATGTGGGTTTATGAAAACAATTCTTGTCAATGTATCTTTCAGTGAGATTACACATTCCCACTGATAAAGGTAAGTGGTGCAATATAAGTATTTGACTGTTATCACAAGACATTCTATGCAAAGGGCACATTATAAAATCAACACATGACATATTATGAGGATTAAAACCATGTTAGTGGTTAAATCTCCACATATACTCCTCAATGAGGGTTTATCATGTGGATGCATTTCCAGATATTTTTTTAATGATTCAGACTAAATTACTATCCAATATTTTTATCAACAGTCTTGAAAACACCCCATTCTTAAATAGCTTCACACAGTAAATCATATGAAAATGAAGAGTAATGTAGGAAACTGATTAACAGGGTCTTTATTACCAACAATAAAAATGTGTTATATACCCAATAATAAAAATGCAGGCAATGAACTTAAAATATTTGAATGCTTCCTGGGCTGCAGTGACCATGAAAATGGAGAGCTGGCACTATGGATGTGTAGCTGATCATGATCTCCATCTGATTCATGCCTATCTAAAGAGTATAATGAAAACTAAGGACCGTGAGTGGGAAACTGGCATTACCTCTCTATTTGTATGTTTATGGCTCTGGGGTTATTGTGTTTTGTTAGAGTGTCTCTGCTTTAAGACAAAAGTTTAAATGGCTAGAAACAGTTCAGAAAAAACTCAGAAATGTAACTGAAAGTTGAAATACGAGAAATATGACTGAGAATGACAATCAAATTGCTAAGGGGACTTACTTTTTCTGCGGAAAAAAAATTGCCAGCAGACTGAAACACTGAGAAAAAGCAGAGAAATGTGATTATAATTTTATGGGGGTTATTTGTGTGCTCTGGTTTGGGGGTTTGTTGGTTTTGGTTTTTGTTGGTGTTTTTTTTTTCCTTTTTGCTTTGTATTTTAACCTAGCAAACAAAGTTATGTATAGCTGAGTGGATACTGAGGGAACACAGATTCCATACAGAAAACTTTTAGCGTGTAAGAGTGAGAGAAATTATCTAGATACAATCTATCTAAAATAATAATAATCTTCTCCATCAGTAAAATACACTTAATTAGTGATATGTGCTTATGTAATGACCTGATTTGTTGTGATAAAGAGTTTAATACCTATAATGTTAGCACAAGATCACTGAAAGTTTTTCTTTGTTTCAGAAGGACTTTCACTGGAAACAAACATATGCTGCACCAGATTTCAATGTATCTGTGAAGAATAACAACATTCTGGTGTATGGCCGTGTTTTATTCTCTAAGTGTATGGTTAAATTGAATCCTGGTGAAATATCTGGTGCTGTTCCAAAGACCCATAAGACTACACTGTGTTTTGTCAGGGGAAGTTTAGGTGGGATATCAGGAAATTGTTTTTCACCCAGAGGATGGCTGGGCACTGAACCAGGCTCCCCAGGGAAGTGGTCACAGCACCAAGCCTGGCAGAATTCAAGGAGCATCTGGACAATGCTTTCAGATGTGTGGTGTGACCCACGGGGATGGCCTGTGCAGGGCTAAGAGTCAGACTTGATGATTCTTGTGAGTCCCTTCACACTTGAAATATTCTGTGATTCTATGATACATTGCATGAAAAGAATGTTTGCAAAAATGTACATTACAATTGATAGAGGCTTGGGGCTATACTAAATGCAAGACTGGGCTTGTAGCTAATGCATTTAATCCTTTCACAAAACGAGAAATAAATTACAAGTAGTTGAAAGGGACCCTTGTAATTCTTGCCCTGTGAAAGTTAGGAATGCTTCAAATTGGAAACATGTAAAAATTCAAAAGTTGTTTGCTCTGATCAGCAGAGCATGTTATCAGTCCCTGACCACTGTCATGGAAAGAAAAGAAATGGGTAAATACCAGAAAGGTAGCAGAGTTTAGGAGGACAAACAAACAAACAAACTCTACAACAGAATAGATAAATAGTCATTGATATTGAAGCTCATTAATTTTCTTTCTTTCATTGGTGTTGCTATATCCCTTATCTCTGACACCTATGGCTACACATGTAATTACAGAAATGAAACGTAGATTGGGGAAAATTCAAAATCAGAGTATTGACTTGACAAGATATTGACCCACACCTTGCTTTGGAAGGCAGAGGAATCTTTAGAGCAGCCCAGCAGAAAAAATCCTATGCCAGTTAGGGAAGAGGTAAGGTTAGATTACCCAAAAACATTAATTCACAGCATCTCTCCAGCACTCTTGTTCAGGAGAGTCATCTAGGTTTTCAACTTGCCATCCTCTGGCAAATATCCAGTGTGCTGATGGTACCAATTCATGTGCCTGCTTTACTCCAGAGGAGATTGGATTTGCTGTTTCCTTGTTCCCAGATGGTGCAAACTGTAAGCTTTATTCCCAGTAGGCAAATAGGAGCTGTCACCTGCAGTGCAAACATCAGTGTAAATAACCCCTGATGTGAAGCATTCAACACAAAACAGACACTGTCAAGATCATCTTTGTACAGACAAGCAGGAAGGAAAAGCAAACACACTCTGCTTATACTCATTTACACGTTATGTTGCCATAAGCTTTCTCCAAATATTATGTAGATGGAAAAGTAGACCTCATGCTGCTGTAAATCAGTAGCTGTGCTGTGGCAGCAGGAGAAAACAGTTAAGGGATTCAGTTTTCTTCCAAGAAAAATCATACTTTTCAATTCCATCTGAATCAGGGCCAAAGGAATATTCCTTATCTGGCTGCAATAAGTGTTCTTTTGAGCAGGGATATATGACCATCACACTCTGCTCTGGTGAGGTCTGCACTGCCAGGATGTGCAGAGGGATTAATCCATGGGATATGGGTGCCTCTTAGACCAAGAGACCCTGAGGGACCTAGGCACCCACCCCTGCTACATTTTAAAGAGGATTGGGTTCTTGCAGTTTCACAGCCTAGGTGTTCCCTCAAGTTTTTCTTCATAAACAGCAGTTCATATTTTTATTAAGGAAACCACAGATGAACTTTGTGCCTGGGAATACTACCACACACATCCTGAGATGGAAATTACAGAGCAGGAATTAGGGTTTTTAAATTTATGCATTACTGCAAAATTGCTGCTACACAACAACATCCCTGTCTTAATGTCTACAGTTATTTTTTGTGCACGGGAAAAAATAATAATAATAATCAGACAAAAGATTTGATTTGGTTGCACCAAACAAAACCTTAGTATGCAAAGCATGACAGCCCAACTCAACAGAGAGAGCTGTGATTTAGGGCCAGGGAGGATTTAGAACTCCTTCTCTTTGTTTCACATTGACTTCCAAAATTAAGAGGTAGCTAGAATGGCTCCTTTGTCTCCAGTGCAGTCTCTCATGACGTGAAGTCTGCTCACTGTTCACTGTTTTCAGGGAAGCTGCATTTTGAATGGACAGATTGAATTCTAAAAAAACTAGTGATAAAACCTACAGCTAGAGTTTTATGCAGCATTTCACATGACTCCAGACTGTAGAATGTGAACATCACCCTCCTCTCCACTACTCTTCACGTACAACCATTTCTCTCTAGTGAACCACAGCATCCCTTTACCCTGTGTGTTATTTCTCAGCTTGCCTGCTGTCAACTTGCAGTTCTCTGTAGTCTGCTTGGGTGGATGCTGGATTAACCATGCCCTGGATGCAGAGACAGAGGCTGTCTCAATCTAAAGCCAGATTAGGTCAAACAAGTTTTATTATTTCATGGACAACTTCTCCATAGTAACTATTCTGCTCCAGAAACTGCTGACCAGACTCAGTACACAAGTGAATGACTTGTGCTGAGTCTAAGTTAAAAAGCCCTGTAAAGCCCAAACTGGGCATGTGAAGGAACCTCAGCTCTCCCAAAACATATTAAGGACAGTGCAGAAGCTTCTTGGCTCTGGAAGGAGTCACTCAATGGCATTGCCAGCATTAAGATGAGTATAAGTAAGCCCAACTTTACTCCAGCCGCTCTTTCCAAAACATGCAGATGTCTGCATTTGATTTCCCACATTTCAGTTATATCTTCCTCTGGATTTATGCCTGATATGTTCTTTAAAACTATATTATCCAACTTTCTATTATCTAGAAATTTTGGCCTCCTATTAGTAGCAGATATTTCATTGTTTTAGAAAGCTTTTGTGGTTTATTTTAACATAAGGGCAACTGATTCTCCCAATGCCTGTTCAGAGCTATCTTTTCTTTACAGGGACTCAAGTTCACATGTTTAATGGGATCCTAGCTGGAAAATATATAAGTATTTTGGTACTGATGTTTTACAGCTTCTCCTATGAAAGATCACCCACTTTTCGCAGCCTGATTTTATATGAAGGAGAAGAAAGAGAGAACAATAGAGAATGTCAGAAAAGAACATGTCCAGGATTCTGCAGCACACAGGTAAATCAAGACCAAAACTGACTCCAGGCTCTGCTCCAATGCATATTTAATCACTTTATGTAAAATATGAGAGCCAGCACAAAAAGGATTTAGAAGGCTTCTAGCCCAGAAAATTCTGGCACTTTTCTGGAATGTGGTAAACATAGGGCAGTGAAGGTCTTTGAAGTCAAGCAGGGTGTGGTTCAATGCAAGGCTCCTGAGGAAAAGCAGAGCTCCTCTTCCTTACCCATGTCAAGCATGCAGGTAGAGGAGAGGAAAAAGAGGCTGAGAGTGCTCTGAGGAGATTCCTCACTGCAGCCAGAGAGCGAGGTAGGAGTGTTCTACTGCCTCTCTTGAGAGTCATGACAGGACCTTGCTTAGAGGCAAAAACCTCATACTTCAGGCACTGAGGACCCGTGCTCAGCAAAAATCTTTAGGGAGTCCAAAGACTTAAGCTGTGGACGCTGAAGTACCAAGATGTAGCACTCAGTGTTCAAGATCCAGATTGCAGTTTGGTCTTTTGAAGGAAACAGCCTTCCGTACACTCACTGTGGACAGGAAATACCAACAAACCAGGGTCAAATCTGCTTCCTTGTCTTTGGGGCATATTCAGGTAATTTAACTACCACATACCTTCTATTCATTGCCCTAAATTGATCTTCTGAAAGTCTTTATGCCTATTTATTTGTAGACCAAGGAAGGCCTCTCTAAAAAACTTTGTCATAGGTGGGCAGGAAGGTATAAATCGATCAACTCAGGGAAATCATTTTTTTGCAAAGCTGGACTTCTTAAATCATGTTTTGGGCTTAAGAAAAATGCCTCTACATTCTTATTCTGAGTGCTTCTGATCTTCTTCATGGTTGAAACACACAAGATGCGTTAATTAGTGTGTTCTACATCTGGAGCAACTATCCATTCCGCTGCCAAACACAGGTACCCAACAGCAGTGGACTATCCCATAGTACTGGAGATATTTCCATAGCATAAAAAGATATAGAACAGAACTTTTGACAGATACACAGCACATGCAGGTTAGTAAATTGTCCTGCAGTGCCTAAAATGGTGCCACTTGCCCATTAACTATAATTGAATCACACTGAATTTATGAAGGCAAAAAGTCTGCCACATGTGGAAGATACAATTCAAACAATCTTGAAATAAGCAACATAAAACAACAGAGGACTTATATTTTATTTCAATTATTTTCATATAAACTATTTGTAAGTGTAGAACACTCATTCAGAAAAATATTTGTTTCAATGTACTTACAAAAACCTGCAATTTTTTATCCAAGTTGATCAGTAAAATAGAAAGAACCAAGTTTTCCCTAAATAAGACAAGGAGAATCGTGGCCTTGGACCTGCACTGTTAAATTGAAAACACCTGCATTGATGATAAGCATGATGATTAATAAAATACAAACAGCGAGTAAGTCCTGCCATCTCGGGAGTACACAGTCTTTGGACAAAATCTATTATTTCATTGTCCAACACAGAAACATCATCAAATACTTTAATTTTTCTCCACCAAGCATAACTTCATATTTTACCCATGCTGATTTGAATCCTGAACTTTAAAATGCATTTGTTGTTTTCATGGGCTTCCTTAACCCCACTAAGGGTAACTCATCTTTAGCACCAGATGAAGATGTAACAAAAGTTACATCTTGCCAAAGCCCAGGTGGAAAACAATTTGGTTTTATATTCAAACATTGTAAGAGGCCAACACATAGCTCTGAGAATGGAAAGATGCCAGATGGAGGCCAAGGCTTTTAAGCCTGTTGTTAAACTGAACCTATTTAGCCACCATTTCTTCTGCCACATAGGCTTGTAGCCTAAGTTAATCATCCTGCCATTTCACTCAGCCAAATTCCAGCGTGCAAACATAAAAAATGAAACCTTATGTATTACTAAATATAGCAGAAGTCCCACCTACAGTTCTAATTAGCTACAGGAATATGTCATTTCAATCAAAGCTATTTAGACATCAGGTACATCTTAGCAAGCTGGAATTTATAAGCTGAAATTTGCTTTCCATTTAATTATAAACAATTTAGTTATTTTTCCTTAAAAACAGTTCAGTGAATGTTTCCTTTGTAACTCATAAACAGTTGCAAAACTGAATTTTAAGGCTACAGTTGTACAGTGTAGAGACAACATAGAGAAAACAGGCATTCTGCACTTTATTCTGTCTATACATGACTGTATGTGTGTGTGTTTATGCACATATACAGGCATGAACAATAAAAACTGCTCAAAGGGAAAGCTGTTCTGAATCTGTAGAAGTTGTCCTCAAGCTGTTCTACCTACGACCAAACAGTGGTTCCTGTATACTCATTTCTACATGTGGAATAAACTATATGAAGTGAATGGTGACATATGGTTATTGACACCTCTCTATAAAATGAATGTTCACAGAAAACAATTTCTAGCAACTATTTCCACATCTAGGAAAATCCTGATCCAACCGTAAAAAGTCATCTGAAGGAATGTGATGGATAGACAATGACTTGAACTACTTAAAACTGCACTGACAAACTTCTGAAGGATTTACTTTAAAGTAACATTGGAAAAGAATCAGTTTCCTTTTACTTATTTTGAGGCAGCCGTCTTAGGAGTGTGATCCTGTTGGGATCTTTGTCCAGACCTGAGCCTTGAAACAGCTCACTAAGGATCTATACTAAACCTCCAGGCATTTCTCTCTTTTATGCACTGGAGAAACCCAGAGCTACTCACACTGCTGTGGCCTGCTAAGCACCGAAATCTGAGTGCTCTGAATTTAGCCTTAGGAAACTTAAGAAGTCATTTTCACTTCAGCTATAAATCCAGTCTTTGGATTGAGTCAATTAAGGATTTGATGTTCAGCACGTCCAAATGAAGGACTGAGCACTGGTGGCTTGCCAGTAATAACCCAATATATTGCAAGATAATAAAGTATCTTGTGAATACCAGAAAGCTCAATTATATTAAAAGCCTTTAGCTTAAGCAAGGCTATTTCCTTGATTTCTGTCTCTAATTTTCAGGCTGTGACAGTAACTACTTCATCATGTGCTGGTTGATTTCCTAAGAGCATTAAAGTACACAGTAAGTTGGACACAGCCATTTCAAAGATGCAAACAGGGAGGTAGAGTCACTCTATGCCAGGTTGCCCTGGAAATGTACATAAAATATGGTTTAGTCATCATCATGATATAAGTAGAGGGATTTATTAATTTAGCAATGTTTTATTAACTTAACCATTGGTCTCCTAACTCTGAAATCTATAACTACTCTAGAACTATACAGAGGAATTTTAATAATTTTCTTGTTAATAAGCAAGAGAATTTCAAAGTGCATTATTGCATTCCTTTTAGCTAATTCATTTTAGTGCACTTATTTTGGTTCCAAGAGAAAGAAAATGACCAAAAAGTGCCCTCAAAAGATACGAAAGAAAGTTTCAAATTTGACATTTCCTTCAAGCTTTAGTCCCATGTAAACTTGGACTCACCTATTAAGAACTCACTGAATTTCAAAAGACATTTGTGTGACCAATCACCCAGTGAGATTTCAAAAACAAATGTGTAAGTGTATAAAAATAACATAATTTTTCATTATTCTGTTGAATGTCATCAAAATCCATACCTGAATTCTCAAGGAATCAATCCTTAAAGTAAAAGCATCTTCCTGTTTAGTTCTCACATGTTTCTATTGCTTCTTGATCCCCTGAAATGGGAGGAACTGAAATGAATTAAAACACCCAAGTCCTTTCAGTGTGCTCAGTGGCTGCCTTACATTCTTCTACCTTTTCTCATAGCTGAGTCTGAGTCTTCATTTTGCTTCTGATCATTCCACTCCCAGATCTCTTAGTTTTGATCCCCCCAAAATGCAAAAGATGATGGCTGTAGTGGGGTACCACCCAGTTGTATTTATAAATGAGAATTATTTTGAGTACCTGAGGTGCAGGAAGACATTCCAGTGCAAAATTTCAAAAGGTTTCTACCTCATATTTACATTCTTTTCTCTAATTCTTATACAATCACCTGCAACAGTGAGCTGGGTGTATGACACAAAGCTGTTGGGCATCAGCACAACCACTGTTAAAACTCAGAAGTTTGTTACGACAGTGGGCTGTGGGGCTGCATAACTAAATTAACCACAACATATTAAAGCAGACCATGAAGCACATTTTCTGTCAGAAAAGAGCCCTTAGCTTGACAAATCACCACAAAAGCCATATAAAGGAACCCCATTCAGAGTTAATTTCAATGTTGTTATAAAAATCCAGCTTTCCTATCCACACATAGAAGTCCTTTCACTCACAGACAGTAGGTAAGAACCAGCCTAACACAGCCTTAAGGGTTTGGAGAGACAAAAGCAGGTTGCTGCTGCATTCCCTGGCTCTGAAACCTAAACGTGGTTGCCGCGCACATTCAGGACATGGCAAGCAAAGAGAAGGGCTGAAGCAGGTAATTACTGAAAGCATCTCATGCCTTCCCACAGTTCCTAAACCACAACAAATTCTCCCCAAATTTCACAAACAGTTGAGCAAAGGCTAAATTTAGTACAACACAAGGAACCTTAACACTAGAAAGAAGGTTCTTTATAATGCCAGTAAAAACACTGACTTTTCAGAACAGATCTGCTTTACGGGCAGCACAGTGAGAGCAACAGGTCTAAAATAACCATCTCATATCTTTGCAAATGTTTACTTTTACATATATGAAACTCAGGTTGCAGTGATTTGCTCTGCTTCTTGAAGATAGCTTGCAGCATGCTGAGCTCTGACCAGCACATCTGTTAATATTAGTAACTAGTTATTAGCAAAACATGGCACCATGACAGGGATCTAGGCTGTCTTGGAATGGTCTTTATCCAAGTCCAAGCAGTCCAAAGTTCTGCTGGTAAAATGAGAGGGAAAGAAAACAACAATAAAATAAGTACAAAGAAATTAGCACTTGGAGATGAAATATAATGGGCAGAAGATTTCAGAAAAGAAATAAACCAGCTATTTTTATATATTTTAACAGGGAAAAACACTTCAGTTTTGTTGCTGGCAATTTTATTTTCCATTTGGTTTTGAATAAATGTAAATAAGACCATGGCTCAGAACAAAGAGATTGGGTAGAGCAGAGAATGTAATGTGTAAGGGCAATGTGTAAGCTCCTCTTTGATGTCGAGCAGTTCACTCAACAGGCAGTTAGTTCAGTTTGTGCAGAATTCAACTTTAATAGCAGCTTGATCAAATTCACATGCAGTGAACCTGTCCCCTGGGTGTATTACTGACTTTTGAGGGATTGATCAGGAAACCAAACTTCTTACCTGTTTTGTCACCAACATTCTCTTGTGTATCTGCTCCACTGTTTCTTAACACTGGAGTGTGTAACTGCCCCTAGAACATCGGAAAGAAGTGCAGTTAAATCAGTGTTCTTTACATTTTTTATTAGGCTTCTGCTTTCAAAAACATACTGGAAATTTGCCAATCAGATGCAAAGCAAGCCTAGAGAAACCAAATAACACCTACAGCTGTAGTAGAATGATCTAAATATTTTCCATGGTTCACAATCTACGGCTGTTGGCAAATAGTGAATTTCACATATAAATACCCTTTATAAGAGATGTATCTTTATTTAAAACTTCATTCTTATATAAATAAAGTCTTTCACGAAAGTAATGTCAAATTGTTAACGGTGATATGAAGCAGTCTCCATGTGTCATTTATTCCTACTTCCATGCAAAAAACGTTGAAAGAGCTAAAAAATTTTTGGCTTCTAAAGAAGAAACCATATTGGATCTTTCAGCTATTTCCTTTGGGAGGACATTAAAGTCAACCCTGAAACATCAACAGGACATCTAAGGAAAAGGAATGGTAAGAGAGAAATCACAAAAAGAAATGATGATAGTTGTGGGGGTCTTGGAAGTTAGATAAACATTTCATGATTTAGCTGGCTTAAAGACATTAGCCTTGCTGTTGCCTGTAACAGTATTACACTGCAGTCATCCTTTGTACAAATGATATCACGCTATCTATTTTACTCTCTCCCAATTAAAAAGTTCATGTTTCTTTTCCACCAAGACTTGCAGATAATAAGAAAAAGGAAAAATTGAAAACAGCTTTTGAAGGTAACTTCAAAGTTTCCTTTCTGGCTGATAACACAAGATTTTTCTCCCACCAGTTCACCCAACCCCACCCTTCTTGTCAGCTCTTAAACATATTTTTCAACTAATTCTCTACTCATTGTTCATTAAATTTTCTCCATTTCCTCTGCTAGAACTTCTCTTGCTTATTAACAAGAGACTTTTCTTCCATTTTATAACTTTTGCAAAACTATCTGTTTTTCTGTCCATCAGTCCTGACCATGGTCATGGTCCTTCTACTCATCAAATGACTTCTTAGAAAAAAGAAGCACCCTATTCCCATGAACTTGAGATTACCTAGGGAAAACACAACCTTAAATAAAGATAGAATTTTGTATTTTTCATTGCATCTTTCAACTGTAAAAGAATGTCAAGCTTTTTTCCTGCTTGGCTCAGCAATAGGAAAGACACTAACTTATTATTTTTATTATTATACTGGGCAGATAGATTTAAATTTTTTCTTTTTTTTTTCTTTTAAAAAAGCAATCTTTAATTGCTGTGGCAAATTGATTCTAACGTTCAACAGAACTGTTAGGTGGATTGCTTTGCTCATGGAAAAGGAAAGGTCGTGCAGAAGCAGACGGAGCTGAGTAAGAAACCAGGATGAGAGGGGAAGCGGCTCTCCAGCAGAGGGAGAGGCAGGTCATACCAGACTTGGGAGTAACAGCTGGCACATGAAGCTTCCAGAACCCAGTCATAACTTTTTGGGACACTTGCATAATCAGTGCAGGCAGAGAAGCCATAAGTTCTTTCCAGAAGTCTATCACGGCATCTTAGCTAAGCCCTGAGCCAGAGGATGAGCTTCAGGTCAGAATTCCTCTGGGGAAAATGCAGCAGGTTAGAAAGATCACTCTTGCTTTGGATGCTCTCTGGAGGAGCAGGCCTTTATTTACCAGAATATTTCAAAAGACAAATTCTCTAATGCCTTGGACAAGAACCACAATGATCCAGGAGCACCAGCCTGACTGGCCCCAAACTGTACCTCAGCTATCCTTTGATTTTTTTTTAGACTAGTGGAAATCTAATAATTTTCACGCCTCCAGCCAACCATCTTCACAGGATGATCATCAGCAATGTATTCTGTGCCAGCTGGCCAAGCACAGCCTACACACCTCAGTGAATCTGTACTTGTCCTTTCTCTTGAGCAACGTTTGTCATGTAATATGAGGAAACCAGCTTGGTTTTTAAGGCTAGATCCAACCTCATCAAAGCAAACACAAGACTTTCCAATGACCTCAGTGGAATTTGGATATGGCTCTTCACCTTCTTCTGTCTTTGAAATATAGATGAAGATTTTGAGAAGTCCTCTGTGGCTCTGCATATCTTCTTAGCATCTAAACCCAGTACTTCTGTTTGCACAGAGCTGGGTGGCTCGCTGCTTCTCTTTCCAGCTTCTTTTTCTGTTGTTGTTTTACTGATATATTAAATCCTTTAAACAGAGGCTTAGCATACTTAATTTGTTTCCCTTTACTGACCTGAGCTTTTGAAGACCAGATGTTAGTCCTGAGCCACACCTCTATGGAATTTGCACCTCATATCAACAGTACAGCATGCTCCTGTTGCTGGAGAAAACAGCTGAGTGACCACGTCTGTACCTGCCACAGACTCCAGTTTCAGAAAAAATAATAAATAAAAGAAACAGTTGTATTTCATGATTTTTTTTAAATTTTACTGAAGAAGTCGTGGAGTATCAAGGCCAGCATCCATGGCAACATAATATTTGCAGGCTTGAATCATAAAGATGTAAATGACTGTGTGAGTTCAAAACAAGTGTCTAATTCCTTTAAGCAGTGAAGTCACAAGACACATGCTTAAACAGGTGTGAAACCAATAAAGGTATGTGACTATGCTTAGCCCTAAATTGATGTATCTGATATGAATCTGAAGGATATAATATTGGCTGCTCTTTTCTCCCATTCCCCTCCCTAAACCTCTTGAGATAAAATAATTTTAAATACATTTATTTCAATTTTCAACAAGTGTAAGCGAAACAGGAACACATGTTCATTCTTCTGACAGCTGATCCATGCTGACCCCATTTCAGGTTTACATCCTTTCTCCCTCTGCCCAGCTACACCTCTCTGACCTCTATGGGTACACATTTCCAATCCCCACTGGAGCTCTGAACTAATAGACTATCTGCTCACTGTTCTGCTACCAAGGATGTCTGAACAAGTGACAGACCTAACAGAACATATCTTCAGATTGCTTGGGGGAGGAGGAGCCACATACATCCCTTCACCACGTTTCTATTCCTCAGCCATCTGTCACCTGTCTTTCCTCAGCTGATCAGACCCTTCTTTGGTGAGCACCTCTTTAGGCACCCTCAGCTTTGTTTAAGGGAAGGATGCAGCAACAGCCTTCTTCCTACAGCAAGGATCAACATGAGATTAATTCCACAAAATATTCTCTCCAGCATTTCTGCTGAGGGATAACCTGTTTCTTTCTTCAGAGGCAGGGCTGCCCTTTCTGAAGGTTAGTTTTCCTCTTTGCTCTTATTCCACTCATCTAGTATGGGGCAATGCATAGAAACAACATTTTCTGAACTGTGTTAAATAGTAGAGGGTTCACAATTTCTAGCTACACAATAATAACCTTTGGTTTCATTTGGAATCACAAATATGCTGGAGGACAGATATGTCCCTAACTACAGTCACCAACGAGTGCTCCCTGATGTGGACACTTAAAAGATTACTTGGGCGCAGTGCCCAATCATGAATACAACCTCAGCCCTCAGTAAATGCAAGGTAGTTGTGCATGTTTTTTCTGAACATCAAAACACATATATTTCAATATTGCACCAAAATATTTTTTTTAATCTCGTATTTTAAACTTTTTAATACAAGATTTCTCTCTATTTATTTCAATTGTAATAAACACAATAGGTTTCCATTCTTATTTATAAGACTAACTGTAGAGCAGAGGAATCACTGGAGTCCCTATTGTAATAAAATAAAGCTCTTGTAATCTAGACATGCTTCAAAACATCAGTTAACCAAATGTTAATTCAATGAATTTCAACCAAAGCTTTTTTTCCCATGCATCATCACATTATCTTATCTGGTCCCTTAACTGGAAATATTATTTTAAAAGCTCCTAAACACTAATCGTATCATGAGCTCCAGACCACAGACAGTGAATCCTGGGCCGCGGTTCAGAATGGGCTACCCTTACGTGCTTGAACTTTGTTAGAAGCTGGCTCCGCAGAATTTTCAAGAGGATTTCATTTTTCTTCCACATTTCTCAAAAATATCTGTTTCTTGATTATCAGTTCATGAATGAAAGGGAAAACAAGGGGATTTGACTGTTAACAAAGGAAATACTTTTGTGGTTTTAAGCTCTGTTTCTAAGGTATTTTATAATCTTCTACCACTATAGGGAGAATGAATCGTTCTTATCTATGCTGTCAAGACATTCTTCATGGAAGAATTTAGATATATAATTGGTAGAGAAAACAAAAAATAAAAGCCTAATACTCCTCTGGTTTTCCTGAAGACTGATCCAAAGCTATTACAATTTTTGTGTCAAAATCCCTTTTGTGTGCAAAATTATGGACTGTGTTATATCAAAGACATGTTCACTGCTCGCCAAAAGCAATAAAAGTCCAGTATTGTTTAAAACACAGAAATAAAGCAGAAGCTTAGAAGTGAAATAATTGACACTCTTGGTTAGGAGGTACAGAACTGAGGCACTTCTAACCTTTGTAGGAGCTGGTAGTACTTAGCATCTTGATTTATTAATCACTTATTCCCTAAAAATCATCCCCAAGAAAGAATTTTCAAGTAGTTTTGAGGTGAAGGATCAAATTCAATCTCAAGGATATGGGAATAACTCCAAGTTTGACTATATATTACCCAGCAAAATACCTTAAGTGATCTCAGCCTGTTCTGAAAATGGGTCTTGGGTATCTGTATTTCACAGACATTAAATATGATTCAGGAGCCAAAAGCCTGAAGATATTTTAGAATTTGTCTACTTGTGCCCTGACTTATACTTCATTCCAGGCTCTGATTCTTTCTGAAGTTGTGGGTATAGGAATTTACAATAAATGACACCCTTGTTAGGTAAATTCTGCAAAATGCAAAACAAACCCCTCTACACAAACACCAGGTTTATTCAGTCAGGTTATTCACTGTCAACCTAAAGACGGATTTCTCTGAACTACCAGATATTTTCCCCCCAGCTGGACCAGTTGCTGTAATAGAAGCTGTTACATTGTTTTGATCAGTGGACTGGGCAAACCAATTGTGAAGAGCAGAGAAAAAAACTAGCTCGTATGTGTAAGATGCATTTCTGAAGAAATATTTCCAGATACCTAAAGGCAAAGTTCTTCATACATGCAAAAAGGACGCCAACAGTGGAACCTTCTTTAAGTTTCTGTGGTTAGCTTTATGAAGGGAAAACAGTCTGTGATAACAGGATATTATTATTATGGAAGCACAACTAATAGCACATCCATGTTATAGATAAGGAGGGAAAATTACTGTACAGAAAAAACAGTAGTAGAAATAAAAAAATATTCTAGTAACTGGGCTCAGATGGACTTCTTTATGCTAGAAATTATACATATATGCTCTAATAGATGTATTTCTTGGCTAAATTGCAGCTATAAACAGAAAATATGAATTCATTCTGCTGTTTGACCTTTGCACTTGAATTTAGCAATGTTCCATTGGAAATTCTTGCTTACAGATCAACACGAGATCAAAATCACATATCTCATTTCTCTCAATGTTAGAATTGTAACATGCAACTCTGAACATTTTTTTTACAGATATGTACATTATTTTATATTATGTATGAAAATAAATTCTTTACTGGAAGTGCAGGTCTTGGGTGTGTCTGGTACTTAGTTTATCTCTTTTGAAGGGCTTTTCAAGGGCTGTGTCTGATTGATGGGTCCCTGCCCACAATGAACCTAACATGAGGCAGATCTTCCTCCCAGCACACATTCTCCTCTTTCAGCATATGCTTGCTCTGGGACACTTATTTGGCATAAGTCAGCTGAAATGAAAGAATAACTTTCTCAAAAATTTTGAAGCCTCAGCTTAATGCCTTTTGGTAACAATAACATTTGAAGATGACAAAACCAGTTGGAACAAGGTGAAACAGCATTTTATAACTGCAATTTGAACCCCCCAATGTCAGTCAGTCAGACATTGGTCCATATTAGCCTTTATACCTTGATTGGCTAAATCCAGAGTAAACTAATGAATGTGGTGTGACTGGGAGGTGTAGTTCTTAATTAAACAAATTTAATGAAAATAATTTATTCAGCAGTGGTATATTTGAACATTCATTCATATTTGCACAAAAGACAAACTTCACAGGCTCTCCAAGAAAATCTCTCTGACAGTAATCAGGGAGAAATAAAATTGAAAAGATGTAATTTTATATCTATCAAAATAAACATATGAAGCAAAAAAGAAACAAATAGAGAGTAGCTAAAATCAAAGAAAAGCAAACCTGAAGATTTAGAAGAAGCAAGGGATCAAAACATCTCTCTGTTTAATTCAATTAAGATCACGGTATTTTTCATATACTTTTAGCTTCCAAATCACTTTTAGAGATCCCAACTCTTTGGATCACTTTCATTTTGGCTTCTTTTGTCAAGTGTGGAGACTTGAGGGCAGAATCAGGCACAGCACTTAGAGACACACCACAGTTATTTACTAGCTAGTGCATATAGGCATAGGCTAGAACAAATATGTTGTGGGGAAAAGCTATGGATGATGATACATGGCAGGATATAACATAAAATATACTCACACACAGCAGTACAGTCACCTGAGGAGAGTCTGCTGATCATATTAGCACCAAGAAAGTGCAGAAGTGCTAAGTTCTGCTGTTCATTGAAATAAGGTCATTGTCATGTTGCTGATCATCATCTGAATCTACCTATTTTCCTCAGATTTTATACCTTTTCCTCCTTGTGTTTTTTATTCTGACTAATTGATTAGCAACTCATCATTAACAGAGCAACCCCACTTCTTTGTTTCCACCTCTTTATTATGCAGAATTTGTTGCACTGCGTGCTCTCTCACAGGTTAATGGCAGCAGCTGCTGCTCAGTGCTTGCTGCACCTGGATCACAAGCTGAACCTCCTGAATGTAGAGCCAGGTCACAGAACTGGACATTCAAGTGGAAAACTTCAGCCTGCAGTTGACCAGGACATTGCATTCCCTCTAACACCACTCTGTGCTACCTGACAACTTGATCTCTGCAATTCACATTTACAGACGAAATCGCATTCCAGCCATGTGCTCTGTGCTCTGTGTTGATGGCTTTCTGATCTCTCTGAGCAGAGTTTCTGTCCTTTATCAGACTTTATCAACTTTACTGTGATTATACTCAGTCACAGCAATCTGTGTCTGCTGGCACCACTGAGCTGCTCGCCAGCAGGGAAGGATTCCTGCACTCAGCTGTCCTTGTTTGCAGATGTGGCACACAGCTGTTCAGAGCAGTAACTCAGAACCTGCCAGCTACTAGGACACACTTTTTTCTTTAGACACCAAACTGCAGATGCAGAGGTGAAAGTTTTAGGTATTTCAGTCTGAAAATGTGTCACAGGATAAAGTCTTCCTTGCAAAAAGTACGTTCATATAGTAAATCTAACTTGTCTTTCCATGGAGGACTGGGAACCTTTATCAAAGCATGATGACACCAATCCACTGCTGAGCTCACTATTTTTAAGTTTTCAGTCTTGTCTTAAGAGGCAAATCTGGGAGACCTAAAGTTGTATTCCATCCTAGACATTAACTCTGTAGTGTCAGGGAGGTTCTGTGCATTTTATGGAGCTTTGACATGGCAGATAAAGAAAGTCTCTGTGGAGTGATACAGTTGAGCATTTTTTTCTTTTTCCTGTTTTTCCCATTATCATTTTCAAGAATGAGAAGGAAAGATCCACTAACTGTCAACAACTATTTAAAGACTCCTTCTGCATGGATCATTTGTAGAGCCATTAGGGCAGGTCTGTCACTTAACTCCGTATTGAGAGGGCATCCTAACATAATTCCTGCTAGCTCAGGGTTTGGTCCCCTAAGTGCTCATTCTGGATTGCCCAAAAAGCAAAGCATTTGTACACAATGTGACTGGACCTAATAGGAAAAAACTAAATGCAGAATCTCAGGAGGGGTAGGAATCATCATCTCAGTCTTTTTCTTCAGCACCACTTAAGAAGTACTGTAAAACCCTCACCTACAACTTGGGCTCAAAGAGACAACTTTTTCCTTACCATACACTGAAAATTTGCTGCCTTTTTTTT